>JBBPBX010063027.1:0-10419 GCA_038048925.1 Garcialebias charrua
CTGAACTAATCCTGCTAACAGCTCGTTTTCAGTCGTCCCTCTCTTCATGCGTTTACTAATAGCCACCTCAAAATGATCTGCCACGGCCAACAGCGGCTCTTTAGTGCAAGTATTTAACACCTCCAACGTGGGCAGTTCGACAAAAGCCTCCAGATCAAACTCCATGCCTGCACTAGAAACAAACAGAACCGGCACACATGCACAAACTCAAACCAACAACAACACACAAAAAACAAACTGGCGCCCAATCAAACACCCAGACGCGCGGCACCTGTGCCAAATGACGCACAACAAATTACGTACAACAAACCGCACCTAACACCAAGAACCAGCCAAAAGGAATGCGTTTTGGGCGAGCCCCCATTAATATGTTACGAACCAAAGAGTTAAGTAACATATTAAGGGACACGACAACAGAAATGAGGGTTTAAAAAAAGGTTTATTTTTCTACTCTCCAGTAGCGGCTCTCTGACTGCGCGCTTCCAGCAGACCTAGGAAAAAAGGAGAGCCCAAAACCCTCAGCTTGCCCGTGTCCCAAAGTAATGAAATTAAAGTCGGACCTGGTGAGTCGATCCTAAGAAATATAAAGGCACTTCCCCCAGGCCAACTGCGATGCAGCGGTTGAATCTGGAGAAAATGCCTGACTAATAAACAAAACCCCCCACTTAATGTAAACAAAATGCGAAAACTGGACAACAGAACTCACCAGGTCGAAAATCCAGCTCCAGGAAGAAAAAAGAAGAAAACACTCAAAAAAAAAAAACTAAAGAGAGAGAGAGAAAACAAAACCTCCACGGCCAACAGGTAGTCCTCGCCTCCGTCCGCAGCTCCCAGATCCCGGTGCGCGCCGCGCACAGCACCAACAAATCAACAACCTCCCTTCTTTCTCTCTTCTTGCTACTTCGTCAGCTCCTACTCTGTCAACAACCCGGTCAGCACAACTCCAGCCTACTTATTGCTGGGTTGCAATCACGTGACCCGGAAGTGGCGCGAAATTCAGATGCGGGGCAGGAAGTGATTTTCCCCAGTTCAAAACACAGCAGAATGGATTACAGCAAGTATGCCAAAGCCCTAAATAAACTGGCGAGGACGAGTTTTGGGTTAACCATTTAGGATCAAAAGAAGCTTTAAATGGTTGTCGACTTGTTTCTGCCCGGGTGAGTAGTGAGATGTATTATTTATTTAGTAATTAGCCTATGCTAACTACGCTATCGCTAATGCTAACAACAAGTTTAGTTAGCCCCCTGTTATTTCTATGTGCGTGGATCTACTTAAAAATAATATATTTAGCTTCTGTAAAGCCAAATTCGTGCTGGAGTAATTTTAATGTCATTGTTTAGGCCAGGATAAAGAGCCCTTTCCTAACACATACTTAAAGGTAATCAAAAACTATATAATTTGGTAAAAACATAAAAAAGGCTAACCCTGGTTCTTGGGTACCGTAAGTACCAGTTTTACGTTTAATATTTTTGATGAAGTACAGTACAGTACTGTAGTTGTTTCCCTTTTTCACCAAAGGGGGCAGCAAAGGATTTGTTGTGGACTATGACGTCATTGAGTGACGCACACTAAATGTGGCGCTAAGCTAGCAAAAATAAGCAAAAGAGTTTGTGTTTTAATTTCAAAATAAAAGCATTTTACTCTCATTGGGGACCAAAGTGACCATACTAAAGACAAATAGTTATCAAGTACAAAAGTATAATAGGTACCCCTTTCTTTAAATACTGTAGTTAAAAACTAAAAGTATTGTTACAATGTGTCCCAGTAGGCCTCAACGTGGGTTGTAGATGTTCAACGCTAACAGGAAGTAGTTGTGTGATTTACAAATGACGGACAAGTTGACCATTTTTAGAATCGCTGCCACGGAAAGAAACGGTTTTCTATTGTAGGCAAGATTGAGATTGAGTTTATAGCGTTATATAATTTTGTGTAAATCGGGTGTGGTGGTGTGTATTATTCTTTCTCACGTTGATTCCCAAACGTTTTGAAGCGGAATGGCGGAACCGAACGCCAGATATCAGCAGGTATGAAAAAAAAACATGATCGTACTCATTAGCTTTCTGTGTTAGCTTATACTATAGACAGTCATGTAATGTATCATTTTCTTGAACACGAATGTGATAAGTATTTTAGGGAAGCTGTAAAAGTCGATTTTGTCTCGATTCTTCTCGAGAAAAAGGAAGCTAACTGGCTAATGCACTTGCTAACTAAACCTCAGGTTTTGACGAAAGTTTAATTTTTAGGCTACTTTAAACCATAAAGTTGATGAGCTATTATGTGTGGGTGGTGAAACAATTAAGTTTGTAACAAGCGTATGCTAATTTAAAGACGTGCAGGGGTGAATCCAACTAATCTCGACCGTGTGTGATGAGTTTCAGCAGTGTTCACTCCTCCAACAGGAGATTATCATCTGAAATCCTCCATCTGACCCGATTAGCAGTGTGTTACCAGGACAGACAGTCCTGTCTGCTAATGTTTTGATTTGATTTGATGTTTATTCATTCATTTTAAAAGAACAATACAAGACAGTTTCAACAGATACAAGAATACAAGTAGGATAAAATGAAAGGAGCAGAAAGAAGATGAAATCTTATTATATCTGCCCCTTATTTCACAGTTTGTTCAAACAATGATAACCTTCAAACTACATCACAAAATGAATAACTCTACTAAATTTTTCTAACTGTACAGTAATACACAAACACACTAAGCTACATCATACTGTATATAGTTTTTGAGCAAGTCCTTTTTGACCTTTTTCTTAAATGTATACATTAATGTGGCAGACAATGTTAAAGGGGACCACAGATGCAAAATTCACTTTTTAATGTTTTTGTACTCAACTTTGGGTATTTACTTCATAAAAAAACAGTCCTAAGGCCAAAAAAATGCACCCAGTGGTTTATTTACTATAAGTATATTTATTTATCTTAGATAGAAACGCGCCGATTGCACTTCCTGCGGTTTGTTACGTCACAAACCGCAGCCACAACCCACAGCCACAACCCATCCCAACCTTTGTCCCGCCCCCGTCACCTAGCAACCCCTGGTAATGCTCCACCCACGCGGTTCCTGAGTTCATCTCAGCCTGCACACTAGGTGGCGGTATGCACCTAACAGTTGTTTGCGATCCGCCATAAATCAAATGGAGAAGAAGAAAAATAGTTCATCTCAGCAGAATGGCTCCTAAAGTTAAATGTTGCGTTGTTGGCTGCATTACACAACATGTGTTGATACACACTCTTCCAGTCTCAGAGAGCAGAGATGCGTGGCTTAATTTTATTTTTAATAGCAATGTCCAGGCGACATTACCGTAGAAGAATTACACTTCTTATACGATGAAGGACTACTTTCATACAACTGCCAGTTTGGTTGAGTGGTTAGCGCGCTCGAACGCCACTCGGGAGACTTGGGTTCGCATCTTGTCCATGATTTTTTTTTTTTCCCCCTTTTTTTTTTAAACTCCTGGCGCAGATAATGGAGCACTAAGCAGATTTAAAATTGATAGTTTTCAGATGGGAACAGATGTGTGCATGTTTGTGTGAGTGTGTGTGTTTGTGTGTCGGGCGGCTCCTCGGAGAAACACAGATAAAAAGATAGCCCCGCTGTGAGTGTGTGTGTGTGCTTTCCTCCATCCAGCTCGCGCGCACAGGCAGAGGGTGGGAGAGTCAGAGGAGACATTACAGAGGAAGAATAAAAAATGACACGACAACTTGTACACTCTGATCTGTCGTGGTCCAGTTCAGCTCAGCTCAGCTCGGCTCTGTGGTAGTAACGTGTGTTGACTTCCTCGTCTGCCTTTGGAGGGCGGAGTTAATGCAAGCAGAACTTTGAAGGGCGTGCCACGAGATCTCATTATCATAAACCGGTCGTTTAAAACGAAAGTTAAAAATGGCAGAATTAAAAAGGGTATAATTGATTATCTAAGAATTATTTTGTGTATTAAATTGAATAAACAGTGTCTGGTAACCCCAAAGAAATACCATAAAAATTTTAAAAACATATCTGTGGTCTCCTTTAATCATTCATGTATGGACACATTAGAGTTATTTGGCAAAAGGCTATAAACGCTTCCTCACAAGTTACAGATTATATTTCTTAGTGCACTTTCCTAAAACAAGACTTGTGTTAATGGGACTTTCATCCCCCCCCCCTCCAAGATGAAGACACTTTTTAACAATACTGTACAGACATGTGCTTCAATAACAAACCCATTCAGTTTCACTTTTTGTAACCTTTGCCATCTGTAGTCATTCCAGTAAATTCCATTTATTTATGCAGTTCATAGGGCATGAACCACACACACAATACATGTATGTGCAGAGTGTTCTGGAGAGACACTGGCAGCCAGACAACACACAGCACCCGATCCAAAAACCATCAACGTCACGACAAAGATGGAGAGTTTAACCGTACAGCGTTGACAGCGGCAGATCTGCGCCTCAGAGCAGTTGACACAATGGACAAGTTACCAAACCATCTCGTTCTTCCATGGCTGCATCATAAATGGACTTTACTTGTAGAGTTCCTATCTGTCTTATTAAGATATTCAAAGTGGTTTACAACACAATCTGTGACCTCATTTACCCATTCATACAGCACTCTACTAGATCTGTACAAAGAATAATAAGTGATTCATCACATTCATACATGGGACACACATTGGAGGCAATGAGGGGTTCAGTGTCTTACCCAGGGACACTTCGACATGTGACTGCTGGTGGAATCGAACCCCCAACTCTCACATTGGAGTATGACTGCTCTAACAAGTCAGCCAGATCCCCCACATCCGTCATGCGTCAAAAGTGTTCTTTGCAAGACATTTAACTTTGTTTTGGCTTCTTGTTTTAAACCGTGATACTATTGCAACAAGGTTCCTATTCAGCCTTGAAAAGACTGGAACAATGTGGAATGTGTATTTAGTGTTTTCCATGTGTGGAAAAAGAAATGAGTATGGAATGTATTGAATTTCAATGCTATTCAGAGCAATCAGAAAATCAAACATTGTCAACCATCCAGTTTTTTAATTTATTTTTTTACAAATGCACAGGTAATATTTGTAACTTAGAGCTGAAGAATGGCTCAAAAGGAACAGAAACGTTCGGTATTAAAATGTATTTAATTTTAAAGTGGAAATTGTGTAGAAACCCTGTAATGGGTAATCATGCACATAAATGTAAAGACAGAAAACTGAGAGTGAACTTTGCATAGACTGATTGATCTAATTGATTGATCTAATTGATTGATCTGCAGTTTTTGTCCCTCATTTTGAAGGTTTCAAACTATTGATCTGAGTTGTCCATATTTCTAGTTTACACAAAGCAGATTGCTAAATAAAATGTTCATAGGGAATTATTGTTGTCACAACAGACTCACATTTCATCAGACTTATTTCAGGTTTTGCAGCAGGTGTGGTCAGATTCTCATCTTTTTATAATTCCTACACAAACTTCCTGATCGACTGTCACCGTTTCACCAGGTTCACCAAAAAATAAGCAGAATAGATGGACAGCCAAGGTTGAGCGGTTCCAGAGATGCCAGGTTGAGATGATTTGGATATGTGGTGACGAGAGAGAGGAGATATGTTGGAGCTGCCAGGCAGGAGGAGAGGGGGAAGATCTCTGAAGATTCAAGGGTGTAGTGAAGGAAGACTTGAAGATGGTTGGTGTGACAGTAGAAGAGGCAGAAGATAGGATAAGATGGAGGCAGATGATCCATTGTGGCGACCCCCGACAGGAGCAGCTGAAAGACAAAGGAAAACGGTTTTACCAAGTTCTAAATAAGTTTTTTAAGAAAAGATACACAAGGTCAAGGTTTTTTATTGTCATTCGTATCGCATGTGGTACGTGAGGTGGAACGAAATTGTGTACACAGGGTCCCAGTTACATCCAACAACAGTATAAATTGTAAAAGAAAAACAGTAATAAGATCTAAAAAAGCTAAGTCTGGTCCTCTGGACATTCAAAAAATAAAACAAAACAAAGCAAAAAAAAATGTAGAAACGTTTCGTCTTTCGTCCGAAAGACTTCCTCAGTCTGAGTTGCTGTGTTCAGCTCAGTCTTATAAATAGCACCCTCCCACAGTGTTGCACAACCAGTTGGCTGATGACAGCCTGAAACCAGTTGCTCACATGATCAAGGAGGGCCATCAGCCTAACAATGGATCATTAGCACCCTGATGGTTGTTTGCTATTCACAGAGGGCTGAGTGATACTAGCAATAACAGCATTGTAAGAGGGGGACAGTTGAACCCGGAGGCCTCCACCCCTGTTTAATGATGGACGGTTTCTTTTCACAAAGATGGCCTCCTTTACTCCTCTCTCAAACCATCGTTCCTCTCTATCAAGGATGTGAACATCTTCATCCTTGAAAGAGTGACCGCTGGCGTGGAGATGAGTGTAGACTGCAGAGTCCTGACCTGATCATGTGAGCAACTGGTTTCAGGCTGTCATCAGCCAACTGGTTGTGCAACACTGTGGGAGGGTGCTATTTATAAGACTGAGCTGAACACAGCAACTCAGACTGAGGAAGTCTTTCGGACGAAAGACGAAACGTTTCTACATTTTTTTTTGCTTTGTTTTGTTTTATTTTTTGAATGTCCAGAGGACCAGACTTAGCTTTTTTAGATTTTTCTACCTGGATTATTGAGCATGCATCAGAGTAATAAGATCAAAGATCTGAACTAAGAATACATTAAACACTAATAGTGCAAACGCATTACGCAGAACAGCAGCATGCACATGAGTCAGCGTGAGCATATGAGTACGAATGAACACAGCAGCAGCTGAGGTTGCCGTTCAGGTGCACTCGAGGTCTTTTCATTTCCATAGAGTTAACTTCAAGGTCTTTTGATAAAACAATGTAATGCAACATTATCATTTATCTTTGATTCTAAAATGTAGTTTAGCTGAAAACGTAGGAATAAATTGGGCTTATTTCATATTTAAAATAATGGAGGAAAAAAGTGATTTTTGTCTTTAGGTCTATTGGTTGACTTTTATTTCTATTTTAATTAAAGCAAGGGTAAAAGAAAGAAATGAGAAACAAGCAAATGACTCTTAAAAAAATGTATACTGCATTTGCTTAAAAGCTTTTTTTTTTTTTTTTTGAAATATCTGTACAGTTTTTATTTATACTTATTTAAGGAAACACAAACTAGGCAACAAGTTCAATTGATATTTTCCCTCTGGAAAAGCTGCTGAAGTGTTCCTTCAAAAAGAAAACCAGTGCATCCAGTTTTGTTTTTCAGCTTTAATCATGAGGTCTCATATCTCCTACCTGCAGTTGCCCAATGAGGAGGACCCAGAAGAGAGTCCACAGGTTGCAGCTGATGCTCCACCTCCGTACAGCAGCGTCACAGCAGACAGTTCTGGTAAGACCACAACATATCCAGGTGTTTCTGTTGAGGAATATCTGCACAGTAATTCCTGCTGAAACATGGTGCTGTAAAATGACTTCAACCAGTGGAAAAGCAACATCCAATGACAACTCATCAGTACTATTGTGTTCATAACGGATACTTTGCTGTTTATTTAGCTTGCTGTAACAAGAGGTAAAACTATTCAGAGATTATTGTGAATACTGTAGTAGCTTGGGAAATCTTTATAGTTCTGTGCCCTTTGTTTTCTGGTATACACCAAAACTGTATATGAACAAGCTTTCTTTGTAAGCAATTCTTCTTCTTCTTTTTTTTGTTTTTGTTCAGCCTTCTTTGATTACAAGGAAGATGGTGTTTTCCCCAAGCCTCCATCATACAACGTAGCAACTACGCTACCTTCGTATGATGAAGCAGAACGAACCAAAGCCGAGACTTCAGCTTCTCTGGTAACAGGAAGAGTGAGTACCGGTATCTCTCTTTTTGTCTTCATCGTCATCATCGTCTCACACAAACAAACGTTGTGACTTGTTCTGAAACACATCCGGAGTTCTTCGCAAGGCAGGAAGTGCTCAATGCCCTGCTTTTTTTCGTCTTCGTGCAACTGATTGCATCTGTGGTTTGAACAAAACAGCTTCAGAAGAAACAGAACATTTATTAAAACTAAAGGGAACAGAGTGGATTTAGGCACAAAGTGACTCAAAATAAAGGCTGATGCATCCATGAGCCAACAGGAGGTCTGGATTGTTTGTGGAAAAATCAAACTTGAAACTAAACTTTCAAAATGGTTTTATTTGTCTAAAGGTGCCGCTACAGTTTCCAACAGCTGCAAAAAATGTCTTTGTTGCATTTTTTAAAAACTTTTAAATCAAAATGAAAATTATGAACGTAAAAAAATCAAGATACAGTAGTAGGTTAGGAATTTTTTTAAAATAAGTTAAACAACTAACACAACTGTGATTTTAAAATAGCTTGAAGAAGAAAAGCATAATAGAAACAATTGATTAATAAACTAAGTTAACAATAAATATTTAAAAGAGATGAGGGCAACATGAATCTTTGTCATTCTGTTTGTAAGGTAACGGAGTATATTAAAATCTTGAATGCTGTAGCTTTTTGTGTGATGCACTATTTCTGTATCAGAACAGGACGACATGTGTTGTACTTCATGTGCTCACTGTAACGGCTTCTCACTTCTCGTTTAATCTTTGTGTAAACAGGAAATCCCTCTGAGCTCTGTGAACAAGGAGCCGTCATTTGATAGAAATCAACAAAAGCAGTTAAATGATTTATTACAATATATAATGCATGATTAAACATCCAATATCACAGCAAAAGCTGTTAAGTATAAAACCGTGACACATGTAATCTATCTAGCCTGTAGTTTATAGCCGTGCTGTTAGCTCACATTGTGAAATGTGCTTTGAAACCATGATGTTTTTTTTTTGTTGATGCAAACTTGAAAAACTTTTCAGTAAAGGTTGTATCTTGCTGGGATGCGACTGTTGAAGACTAGTGTGTGTCATCACAACACAATACGTAACATTTTAGGTTACATTAAACCACAAAGTTGATGGTCAATATGGTCGTATTATTTGTGGGTGGTTACCGTATTCGTCAGTGTTTACCACGCTCCTGTGTATAACACGCTTTGTCCAATTATTGCCAATATATTTGAAAAGTCCGTATATAATACGCTTCGGTGTTTACCACGCATCTATTATGCGTCACCGCTACGCGACGCGTCAGCGCCTCATTTGCCCTGCTTAAAATGGCTGCCACAGAAGTGAGCAAGCACCAATGGACTTCACAAGATTAACACTGTAAAAACAATTATTTCTTTGCGAGAAAAAATATATTTCTTAGCTGACATAATAGCACAAGGGTTCCTGAGCTTAACCGTTTCACGAAATGTTCAAATCAGCTGGATTTTAAAAAGTAGTCCACCAAATTACGCTCTGTAAGTTTCAAGAAAATCCGCGGTAAGGTTTATAAGTTATCTTGCTAACAAAAACAGCGAACCTCACAGCTAACAGGCTAGTAACAGCAGCTACATCCAGGAGGCGGGCAGCGACAGAGTCAGTCCGACCAGAGGAGGCTTTTTTCGGACACATGAGCTAGAAACCATAGATATCATATATACACTAGATACCGCATAGCTTGCGCCGGGGCAGGATTTACGGTGGCCATCTTGAAGGCGTCCACCGCTCCACTCAGCCTTATATATTTGGCTGGCACAATAAAGTATCAGCGCATTTAATCAATCACAACACGCTGAATAGTAATGCAATTGTCACATGTTTAAATTTTAGGCATACAGCTATTAAAACTGCATGTATAGGAACGTATAGTTTAGCATATTTAAATAATTTTGGTGGAATACTGTACTTTAATATATGTTTAGCAAGATACAACCAAAGATGCAATTTATTCACACACACATTATGTATACATATTCAGATACTGTAATAATACATATATATTCAGATAAGCATATATATAACTATATAAATACATACTACAGTATATATAAATATAACTATATATATATATATATATATATATATTAATATATATACTATATATATATATATATATATATATATATATATATATATATATATATATATATATATATATATATATATTAGATATAGTATATATATAATATATATACACACACATATATATACATACACAGTACACACATATGTGTGTGTGTATGTTTATATGTACAGTATACAGTATACAGTATATATATATCAGAGTCAGAGAGTCTTTATTGTCATTTGCACCGCATGTGGTACATGTGATGAAAACGAGATTATGTACACGGGGTCCCAGTTACATCCAACAACAAATGCAAGAGAAAAACAGTAATAACATCTAGAATTAACTAAGAGAATATGTATATACATATATACAATATATATACACACATATACAGTATATAAGATATACAGTACTGTATATATATATATATATAGCAATATATATACATATATATACTGAATATCTTATATATATGTGTGTATATATATATAC
>JBBPBX010063028.1:0-20648 GCA_038048925.1 Garcialebias charrua
TATCATATATATATATATATTATTCTCTGTACCAGAATGTTCTACCACAAACATTTCCTATCAGTAAAATTCACCGCTAGGCTTACTCTGATACTTCTTAACAAGGTGCAGCTAAAATGTATCCTCTAAAACATTTCTAATTATCGTTCAAATCTAAGAATTAAAATTGATAAAACTAAATTATATCTATAGAAAAATAGTGAGAACCCTGTACACCTTTCTCAAAAATCTATCAACACACAAAAATCTATCAACACACAACTATTGTACTGCACATTCACCAAGCACAAACATATACAGGTAACCCCCGACCTATGACCCCATCGACCTGCGAACCACGGGACCTACGAACATATCATATTTAATAAAAATATGATTTAAAAAAAAAAAAAAAAAAATTTTTTTTTTTTTTTTTGTGTTTAAATGTTCTTAATTTCATGTGTACATCACTTTGTTGCAGCTCTGGTTGTTTTAAAGGCTTTATAAATAATAATTATGATAAAAAAGATCATTTCTGATCATTTTTGAGCAATTTTTGAGCAATCTTGGGCAACAGGAAGTAGGTCTTCAGTTTACACGGTCACAAATTAATGTAGAACACCGGACGCTATTTTAGGTTCAGTCACTGGGGTCTCCGGTCACAAATTAATGTAGAACACCGGACGCCATCTTAGGTTAGCTGCCGAGAGCCGGACGAAGACTGGTGACCAGGATGGCTTCATATGGATTAATTACTAGCTGGAAACGTCTCTGTGAACTTTGTGGATGTCTCAAGCAGCAGCGGATTTATCGCCGATCGTGCCAGGCCGCCGTGCGAACACCTCCGGCCGGCCTGGCTACACCTCCGGCCTGGCTAGCTCCAGAGCTAACACTGGAGCTAACACGGGAGCCGGCCTTTTGAACACTGGTGACCAGGATCGCATCATATGGATTAATTACTAGCTGGAATAGCTCTGTGGACGTCTCAGGCTGGAGCAGCGGCTGGAGCAGCAGCTGCAGATTGATCGCGCCGCCGCTCCAACACTAGCTCATGGCTTGGCTAGCAGAAGCTAGCCAGCTAGCTAACACAGGTCTGGAGCAGCTGCGGTGGCTTGCCGGCCCCCGCGCTGCTTGGCCCGAAAACAATCAACGCATGGCAACCTATGTCGGCTTTGACCATCTCAAAGTAAGAAAATATATTTTTATTTATTCTGTAAATGTGAATAGCAATGTTTAACATTACAGTACACTACTTTACATGCTTAAATGTGTGCGCGCGCTCCGTTAGCATGATAAATAAAGGTTGAATGAATGAATGAATGAATAATTTTTTTTTTAAATATAATTTTCACCCCCTACCTACGAACGGATCGAGCTGCGAACGGTTCTTAGGTCCCAAACTCGTTCGTAGGTCGGGGGTTCCCTGTATATATAGTCACACTAATCTGTCTGTAACATTCACATTCTGTCTGACTCATTCATCTCAACAACCTTCAATCCTTTCTGGACCTCCTGGATCAAACTCACAGTCATTCTTCACAGGTGTAAGAATAACCATATGTATCCTTTCAACATACGGTGTAAACAACAATTGAGAGGTTTCAACAAATAATGAGAAAACCTTGGCATATATTAGTGATTAGTTGGTTAGTTTGTTAGTTAATGTGATTAGTTCTGCTCTGCTGCATGTTCCACCTGTTAACCTGTAAGATAAATAAAAAAAAGTGCAGGGAAATAGATTTTCCCTTCATTGGTTACACTGCAACATTAAGCATTCATTCAACATTAATTAATCTGCTGAAAAGGGGAGGAATGTAAACCCAGTTATGGTAAGGTTCCTCTGCTTGTCCATCACAGCTGTGGAAACATTGTAAAGTGCATTTCCCCTTTTCAAATATAAATTATTCACAATTTTATCTTACACGTTCTGTCACAGGGCTGACAGATCATCAGCAGTCCAGATTTGACCTGTAATGAAAAATAAGAAAAAGTCAGCACTAAATCTATATAAATTACCCCAAACATTCAGATCCAACCTGTTTTTAGGCACTTATTAAAATTATCTTTTATAACTTTATCAAATGTATAACTGTTTCCAGCTCTCATCACTGTATGAAGAGTTAAAACGTTGATCTAATTAGTTATTTGAAATGGTGTGTTTAACTATACAGTATGTTGTTATCTCCCATCCCCTTTTTTGAAACAGGAGGTAAACAAAAAACATCCTGTTACAAAGAAAACAATGGAAATGCTCATAACACAAACGTCATCTGTACTGCAGGTGGAAATACTACCAGAAAGAAAAAATAAAAACTCAAAACATCCGAACCCAACCAGTAGCATCAGACGTAATACTTCAACCATAAGACACATCCCCCATTAGACACATGTCACACCACCACGACATCCTATGTCAACACCTCCTTCAACACAACCTCTACTCCATCTCCTCCGCTATCCACACCAAAGTAAGAGAGCTTGAATCCTGCTCCAACACCGTGAGCCTTGCTGCCCTTCCACTCGGTCTCCAGGACAAAGAAAACATTTACCTTCCTTCTCTGCATCATGCCAGCAAACTCTCTACCTATGCCTGTCAAAAAGGTGAGGAAAAAGAAAAGAAAAAGACAAACACACATCCAAAAAGGAACGCAACAGGCGCCCATATCGAACAACTGTACTGAGAGTACGTGAAGGATAAAACAAAAACGTGTGTGGCCATGCAGGTCACGTGTCAGTGAGATCTGTACATGTATGTATGAATAATGAGTGTGCGTGAGGTTCCACCATAGCAAAGAATATGATCATGAAAAACTGTAGTTATCGAACCACCACCAGAAGATCACATGGTCAGCTGACACATCAGCCAGGCTGCTATGTTTGGTAGTGACGTTTCGCAGCTTGACTTTCACTTGTCATGAGTTCTCCAGCCCCCATAGGAGATGTCAAGAGTCCAGCAGTGGGTGCAGACCACAGTTCATAGACTTGAATTGAAACTGGTGCAAAAAACGGAAAACTCCATGTAACAGTTCAGGCATGATCATGATGCATATCGGCAGTCCAGTGCATTTTCAGTTCAGTGCAGGTGTGGTGTCAGCTTGCAGCTCAGCTGAACACAACGCAATTCGACAGTTCAGTGCAGGTGCCAACAGGAGTTGTTAGCAAAACCTAGCTTCAATGACAGCATACATGTAATCTATCCAAGAATGGCGTTCAAAACCAGTCATAATGCAACTAGTCCATGCTATGGAGGGAACCTAAGTGTATGCAAACAAGTGTAATGTTGTGGGGTGAGGAATAAAATTGTAAATTGAGAACTGCATATCTGTGTATAAGTGAAATCCACCACCAAATAGAAACAATTAACTGCTAACCAAATGTCCTCATGGAACACCTGCAACGTTCACTGATCAGATGTCAAGCTGAAATCCTCAGAAAACACCTAAATAAAGTCACCCCCTGCAGTATGTCAGCCGTGTGAAGACTCCCTTCCAGACTCTGTCGAGCAGGTCAGAAGGCCAAACACGTCCTGCAGAACAAACAAGCGTCAGTCCACTCAAGAGGAAAAAAAAAATACACACATATATAAAAAACAAATAAAACAAATAATAAACCACTAAAGTCCTCCAAACCACTATTACACAGGCCTTGTTCATATGTCATTAAACATGACCTGCACCCCACCAGGCTGAAGTGATGAGAACTGGAAACGTAACAATTAATGGCATGAGATTAACCCTGCATGTACTCCTTTAGACAACATGTTCCTGGGAACCTCACCTATAAAAATCAGAAATGTGCCTTTAACACTGAGAGTGAAAAACACATATCTGCAAAAAATACAGTACTGCATTGTGAGGACAACAGACTGCCACAGAAGGAAATCAACAAAAACAAAAATATAGGTCTAGAGAGGTCAGCGTGTTTAAAACAAAAGTCACAGCAACAGAAAATAAAAAACAAACCGTGTAATAACCCAACTTTTAACTGGCAATTAACTAACTACTTTACCCTGGAGTTTTCTTCCAAAGCTGCACTGAAGTACACACCAATAAACAGTAACTTTTACAGTCCCAGCCTGAGCTGATTAAGTTGTAAAACTCCCTGTTATCAGCCGAAAACCTTTGAGGCAGACCCACTAACTGTAGGTGCAGAACCAGAACCAAGTGACAACTCACTCAGATTTATGGATGAAAGAGGCCTCTATGCCGTGCAGGTTCACAGGCACGTAGGGGGGGGGGTGAGGGAGGAGGGGAGGAGATGTCTCCTTGCCTCCGTGTCAGGCACCAACAGGAGAGTATTATCTTGTTAGAAGCCATAAATCTGAGTTCGAGCCAGCAGCTCCAAGCCGGTCCCTGGACCAGAACCTCCAGAGGCCATCTGCGGCAGGGGGGGGGGGGGAGGAAGGAGGAGGGGAGCCCCATCTGCAGGAACTGCAACAAATCAGTGGGGGAGACCGGCCGTGTGACAGCTGCATGTGCGAAACTGCCCTGTGCATGCTCCTCAGAGAAGGTTTCTGGCTCCCTGACTTTAACACTCACAAATGCAATAAATGAGAATAAAAATGAAAAGAAAAAATCTGTCCCTGTTGCCTTGTTTGCGTGTATACCGCACCTCCCGGAGTACATGTCGCAAGCCTCGAATAAAGAGAGAAAAGAAAGCAAAAAAATAATAAAAAGATAAGAAAGTTATCTTAAAAAATGGGTGCGACCTATACAGTGGAAAATACGGTAATCGACTTTAACGGGGAAGGGGAGGAAAAATGTGACTCTTAACAGCGATCACAGCTCCGGCTGTGACCTAATCACAGCACGGCAGTCTGTGACCCCGGAGCGGCAATCCACTCTGAACGGCAAAACCATGCGTCGGATGAAAGCCCTGTGACTCAACGGCGACAGATGCCCGGAGTTCACGATGAGGCCTCGACCGCACAGTTTCCCGGAGTCCAAAGGAAAAGTGTCTCCCAGCCGACAGGCCGGAGCGCAGAAGTGGGATGTGGGGGAAAGGGCAAACAAGGCACTCGTAAATTATCCCTACGCGTGTGTGGAACTTCTGTGCTCTTCACCTTACTCACATGTACAAGAACCGCAAAAAAATGCACATTCAAATGAAATACCAACAGTAGTCCACATTTTTTTTACTCTTAGCTGCTAACATTATAAAACACTGGCCCACCTCGAGACAAACAGCCCTCAGTCAACAAATAATTTAGTGTGTCCAAACGCAGACGTTTTGTGTTAAGAGGAATTCTGCTCACCTCTGTGAATCACCGGCTGTTGACTGCGCGCGTGCTCGTCTCTGTCGGCGGTGGGGGGGGGAACCCTCCAAATCATCTCTCGTTTCAGACGAAACTGCAAACCCCTCAACGTCGGTGGTCACCAAATTGTTGCGAATTCAAAAGGTTGAAGGAAGCTCTGAAACGAATGTGCAAATTTTATGTAGGTTTATTGTACATATAAGAATAAACCTTACAGCAACAACAGACCTCTCACCGAGCACAAGTCCACACACACATCTTCAAAGGCAGGGCCACGGTTATAAAAACCCCGGATGTCGTCACCGCCTCCTTGGACCCTGGAACCTCCTTGGACTGCTTCAGGACCGCCCTGGAACCACCTACACTACCACGTGACCCTCCTTTCTGTCAACAAACTATCAGCTCTGTATGTCAATCATCCAGTGTTATGTCTGTGTATGTGCAGGCGTGTAACTGTTCCCTAGTGAAAACAAAGCCCGAGAGAAAAACGTTCTGCCTAGTGTCACATTTCACATTATAAGGCAGAATTAAGTGAATACAAATAATGGAACATAATGGGTGTAATGCAATACTGATAGAAATATATTTCATAAATCTTAACTTGACCGTAGTCCAAGATATAGTTTACCCTCCAGGAGATATTTATCAGTACATCAGTAGACAATCATAAAAAAGCATATTAATTAAAAATGACAAAAAAATGGTATAACAAACCCAAACCATAAACAGCTACATTATATAGCGATGTAAAATACTAAAAACAGGAACATGTCTGTGTTGGTTTATGCCATGAACTCAAGGCCCAGGTATAGCTCTAGCCGTTTTCGCATTGGCCAGCCCTCAATGGCCCGGGCCACCCGCGTTAATTACGCATTTGCCGCAGAGCCGCCTTGAAGTGGGTGGGCAGTTCTCTGGAAGTGGGTGGGGTGCTCTCTTCACGTGGGTGGAGTGTTCGTGTTTTAAGAGAGGAGACTCCGCTAAAAAAAAATTGTTAGCTGGATATATATATATTAGTGTTTCTGAGTTAAATTTTTGTTAATAACTGATCACAAATCAGCTTATGTTACAACGTAAATAACACGAAGCGCACACCCATTTCCGCCTTTCCGCGCGACCTGAATGTCATTAAACAATAACTAATATTGTCTAACTGTTGCGCGCAGGCAGGGTTTTAAAATATAACTAATAATCTCTAACTTCTACGTGTAGCTAAAATGTTAAAAGGAGTGATTCCTATATGAGTAAGGTGGACACCTGAAAATCTAGTCCGCTGGATAGCTCAAAGCGTTACCCCAAAATTACACCACACGCGTTGCGGCTCCGCCCCGCTCCGGTCCGACCTCCGCAGCAAATACGCACCCATTATAATAAATGACAGAATTTACACTGGCTCCGCACGGCGGCGGTGAGCGGACGGACGGCAGTCCGTCAAAATTAGAAATTTTTCTATTTCTGCCGGACGCCGGAGCTGTGCCGCAGTCAACTTTTGAAGATTACGTCGCACCAACAGGAAAAGGAACGAGCACAACTTCCGTATTTACAAAATAAAATCACCACGGGCGGACTAATCCTAGCTCTATACGGATTTATTTGTACAAAAATGCTGTCAAACTATCATTTATGACTATTCTATGACTAAACTATTATATTTATGACTATGACTACGCCTACAAACGCAATACAAGAAATAAATAAATAAAAAAGTATTTTATTCTGAAATGTAAACATCACTTCCTGTTGCTCAAACCATGTAGCTCATTTACGAGAGAAGATCAAGGCAGCAGTCTCTCTACAGTTGTTCTCCTTCTTCCACCGAATGAATTGTTTTGTTCTGACTTACTTATTTATCACTTGATTTATCGCGCGATCTCGCACGTGTCTCGGAGCGGCGCATCCAGGCGGACCTGAGCGGAGCGGAGGCAGTGGGCTTTGGACTCGCTCAGCTGCGACCTGCGGACCGGAGCGGGGCGGAGCCGCGTGTGGTGTAATTTTGGGGTTAATGCACTATCGTTTTGACCCGGCGAAGCGGGTTCGCTTCCCGCCTGGTACAAAGTTATTTTACTTTTTTTTTTAATTGGAGTAAATAAAAAGGAGTTTGTTAACCAAACAAACTCCTTTTAATTTAAAAGAAAATGTGAATAAAAAAAAAAAGTAAAATAACTTTGTACCAGGCAGGAAGCTCCGGGTCAGAACGATAGGGGATTAACACTTTGAGCTATCCAGCAGACTGGATTTTCAGGTGTCCACCTTACTCATATCCACCTTATTCCTAGCCCCCATGATGCCTTGCACGAATTATGTGTACGTCTTCCGCCGGAAGTGAGAGCAGCAGTTAAAGCCCAGTCTACTGGCTGTATTTATCACGTTTGTTTTTTTGTTTTGTTTATTTCTAATTAATTGCAATGGTTACTTCGTGTTGGGTCAGTGGGTGTTCCTGTCGGGTAGACGTTTGTTCAAAGCGCAGTTTTCACTTCATCCCAAAAATAAGTAAACGTGAAGGATTTATCTCCATCGGACGAGCTGACAGCTGCCCCTCCTCTGCTCGGATCTGCTCTCGAAGACGTCGTGTTCAGATCACGTTTTCTCCGGTAAACAAAATATTCTACATAAATCATTTTGTGAAACAATTTCAGAACAATGTGAGAGTATAATTTTCTCTGTGTTGGAGCTGTTGTTTTTTTCTTCATGATTTAGCACCGTCTACTAGCTGTGGTTAGCTTAGCATGTAGCGTTAGCATCTGTTAAAGTATTTACTAAACAAATCTGTGGATAAATAATATAACTACATGTGTGTGTAATACATTTGCTGTACATACATATACTGTGTGTATGTGTATACTGTATGCACACTGTATATACAGTATATACATACATACTGCACATACATACTGTATTGTTTGTACTGTTTTGATTGTAGGTCCCTGTTACTCTCATGTGAATAAAGCAGTGGGATGCTGTCTGTACAGAAAATATTCCATAACACAAGTTCATCTTTTGGTTATTACTACATTTGTTCTATTGAAATATTTATATTTTCAGGAAGGCCTACACACAAGTCAAACACAGACTGGTCACCCACGCTGAAGTTGACAGACACACTTACTCTGATCTTACTCTAATCTTTGTGAATGAGTAAAAATTTTAGGAGCAACTGTATTTATTTTTTCTACTTTGAGTAGCAAACTTGGTCTTATTTTAGACTTTGTGATGCAAACATGACAGTTTATTCTTTTTTTTTTTAAGGAACAGACGAGTGAAAGGCCAAGTTCCATCGTCTTGGATTCCGGAGGGGTTGGCTGCTTGCTCCAGTCGTCCAGTGGTCGTCCAGTGGTCGTCCAGTGGTCGTCCAGTGGTCGTCCAGTGGTCGTCCAGTGGTCGTCCAGTGGTCCCACATGATTAGGAATCTGTTCCAGTTTGTTTAAAATCAGAAACTGCCCATCATTTCTTGTTGAAGAGTGTATTTGACCTGGTATTTATTCTGGTATTTATTCTGCAGCCAATCATTTTCATTAAAAGACATCAAATCACCCACAGTTCTCATATTGTATTCAGTTTCAACTGTTTTTAGTTTATAATTATCGCTTTTATTCTGAACTTTATCAATCTCCTCCCGGAGGAGGAACCATACAGCAACATGCATGTTTCTAAGTTTTGTACTTGTCAATAAAAAACTAAACTGTTAAGTTGCCAAAAAAACAATCACATCTAGTTTTTTTATTTGCAGTAGAACTTCTCATTAGACATTAAACAACGTATCTTATTGAAATAAAGAAGGTGAAACACAGCAACACCAAATGTACTTCAAACGCAGATTTATTTATAGAAATTATATTTTCACTCATTTGTTGCTGTGGTACATAACTGCACACAAACTTCTGGACCAACTGGAGTGTCATCCATCCATCCCTGTCATCCATCCCTGGACCAACTGGAGCGTCATCCATCCCTGGAACTCACCTTATGCAGAAATATAACAGAAAGGAGGAAAGTAAAAGTACAGTATACAAACATTAGGGTTCATTTATGAACACACACACACACACCTAGATTATATATATAACTAAACACACACACACCTAGATTATATATATATATATATCAGTGGCGGACTTAGACATTTGGGGGCCCCAGGCAAACCTTTGTAAAGGGGCCCTGTACCGGTCTGTCGTGGTGAAGAGGGAGCTGAGTCAAAAGGCAAAGCTCTCAATTTACCGATCGATCTACGTTCCCACCCTCATCTATGGTCATGAGCTTTGGGTTGTGACCGAAAGAACGAGATCTCGGATACAAGCGGCTGAAATGAGTTTTTTCCGCAGGGTGGCTGGACTCTCCCTTAGAGATAGGGTGAGAAGCTCAGTCATCCGGGAGGGACTCGGAGTAGAGCCGCTGCTTCTCCACATCGAGAGGAGCCAGTTGAGGTGGCTCGGGCATCTGGTTAGGATGCCTCCTGGAGGGACTATGTTTCTCGGCTGGCCTGGGAACGCCTTGGGATTCCCCCAGAGGAGCTGCTCCAAGTGGCTGGGGAGAGGGAAGTCTGGGCCTCCCTACTTAGGCTGCTACCCCCCGCGACCCGACCCCGGATAAGAGGAAGAAAATGGATGGATGTTTTATTATTGCAATAAAAGGCTCTAAATCAAGTCTTACACCAAAATTCAACAACACTAAATAAACACAAACAAATAGAGAGGGTAGATGTGAGCAATACAGTAGAAATATATTTTCCTAAATTATAAGATTTTCACAACTTTAATTCTTTTAACGTTATATTACATATTCTGTAACAGGGAACAGTTGTTAGATCAATGTGAAAAGTGAGTGTGTGTAGTTGAGATGTGGTATTTGAGATGAATTCACACACTGGCTCGATATGAACAGCAAGATGTCCAGGCATGAGACACTTTTTACAGCATTAAGTGATCATGAATTACCTTGATTATTCAGCTGGACTTCTATGAAAGTTGTCTTCTGTCTTGTTTCTGGTCTTTAATGATGCATGTTTAAAGACTGCATCTGAAAAAAACAACAAATGTTAGTGTTGGAGGAAATAAAAGAAAAAATAAGACATTATTACATTTAACACATGTGAAGGCTCTCATTTATCCAAGTTTCCATAATTAAGACTGAAAGTTTTGACTTCTTTTTAAACCTTAAAACTTACAGACTGTAAGACGTACTGTAAACTAAATGACTCAAATAATGTCACAGATTTTTCCACCTGGATTATTGAGCATGCATCAGGGAATGTCACTTTTCATTTATATCAATTTTTACATTTTAGATAACATTTTAATTTAGCAATCCTAGCCTTTTGATTCTGTTGTTTTAAACTAACAGTGGCATTTCTGTCCAAAGCAAACCAGTCATTATTAAAAAACACATTTTTGCATTACTCTGAAAGCTATAAGTTGTGCTTTATAATGTATTTAATGGAGGGACTATGGACCAAATAACAAAACAATGATAGTCTGATGAAGTTTTAACAGTCAAATATTTTGTAAAATGGTTGAGCATTTTTTTTATAGATAACTGTGGAATATTTTAGATCTATTCTATTCAATGTAAAGTCCGAATAATTTAATAATACTGTATACTAAGCAAGCAGGGCAGAGAACTAAAGTAGGTAAAATATATAATCCCCTCTCTCCTATTTAAGTCAGAAGATTTAGGTCGAATATCTTTTAATATTTTGATACAGAAAGAAAACGTGAAAATAGTGGTTGTCTCAGCTGATTACTGTTAGGATTTCTTTTACCCAACCTACAAAATAATTTCTAAAACTCGTACCTCATCTTGCTGTAAATACTTTATCTTCATCTTCTTGAGTCACTGCCTCAGCGCCACTTCCTCCTGGCTGGATCCTGATGTCCTGCGGCGGTTCCGCCACACTTTTAAATGGGCCGCTGCCGCTCGTGACCGTCATTAACAGTTGATGAAGTTTTAGAATTCGACCCATTAAAAAGGTTGTCACTTTCGGTAGTGAAGAAACATACGTTATTGTTTTTTGACGCTTTTTACGTTTTTCAGCTCCGCTTTCTGTCTCCTGTCTCCCGCTTCCTTCTCAGTAAACAGCAGCGAGCATACAGCACTTCCTGGATTAGTGGGTGACGTCATGACGCATGACGGAATAGTCCATTTTAGTAGGGGGGAACAGAACTCAACCGTTTTTTCTGTTGCGTTTTTAAAGATAGTTTTCATCGTAACTATAATTATTTTTATGTTAAACGTACATTAACAAGCAGGAGCAATGTTAGGGATGTAGGTGATGGCTGGG
Source organism: Garcialebias charrua (assembly GCA_038048925.1). Classification (NCBI taxonomy): domain Eukaryota; kingdom Metazoa; phylum Chordata; class Actinopteri; order Cyprinodontiformes; family Rivulidae; genus Garcialebias; species Garcialebias charrua. The sequence goes on from JBBPBX010063028.1 coordinate 11,505, forward strand.
GTCCCTGCTTATTGGCGGCCCCTGCTCATTGGCGGCCCCTGCTGATTGGCGGCCCCAGGCCACGGCCTCCTTCGCCTGAATGGTAGATCCGCCACTGATATATATAAATAAACACACACAAACACACCTAGATTATATATAAAAGAAACCCACGCACACACACACCTATAATATATATAAATAAACACAACACACACCTATATTATATATATATATATATATATATATATATAAACACACCCCTATATTATATATAAACACACATCTATATATATATATAAATAAGCACACACACCTATATTATATATATATATATAAATAAACACAACACACACCTATATTATATATACAGTATAAATAAATATACACACACAGCATACATATATAGGTGCGTGTGTTTATTTGCCAGTTATGCACGAAAATATTAGTATCATTTAATCACTGACTACATAAAATCATAAAACTAAAAGCTGTCTCTTAAATCATACCTGGTGTTCTCGATCCTCTGGAGGATACAGAGTCTTTTTTCAGGTGGTTTCTCGTAGCCCAGCCACAAAGAAGGATGCAGGTTTTTGTTTTCGGAGCATGTTCAACACACACTAGTTGCAGCCACAAATTCAGCTTCGTCTGATTATTCGTACAGCCACGAACAGCGCAACAGGTACCCGAGCTCCACAAGACATCTTCGTGACAATATTAGCTCGAAATAACAGAAAACAGAACTTTAACAGAACTTCTACGATGCGCACAGATTAGCAAGCAAACAACGAGGAGCCAATGCAGAAATTCTACTTCCGGGGTCAAACGGAAGTACGACACATTATCGCTTCTACAGTGACACCCCCAAGAATAAGGTGGATAGGAATCACTCCTTTTAACATTTTCGCTGCACGTAGAAGTTAGAGATTATTAGTTATATTTTAAAACCCTGGCTACGCGCAACAGTTAGACAATATTAGTTATTGTTTTAGTTATTGTTTAATGACATTCAAGTCGCGCTGACAAGGTCCGCGCTTCGTTGTTATTTACGTTGTAACATAAGCTGATTTGTGATCAGTTATTAACAAAAATTTAACTCAGAAAAACTAATTCAGCTAACAATTGTTTTAGGGGTTTCTGTAGTTAAATTTGAATGAAATTCAACCCTCGCGCTGAGGTTGTTTGAATGAGTCCCGCCCCTGCTGCAAACAACGAATCAAATGTGAGCAGTACATGACGTCAAACTGGGTCTGTGGGGCCCGGCCCGATAGAACCACGGTGGACATGGTTCCAGAACAAGGGTGGATCCCGGGCGGAAAAGGTAAATGCGAATACGCCGAACCCGGGTTAGAAGCTGGGAGAGCCGGGGAGGGCTGGCCAATGCGAAAACGGCTTCTGTGTACGGCCTGTACGCCGCTCTACGTACGTGTTCTGTGCACGCGCGTTCACAAGCACAGCTCTGCATTCGTTCTCGTGTTAATGCTCGCATTTTCGCTACAAATTCTTGACGTCATTTGAGCAACAGCAGGGCGGAACGTTTACCTACGGGACAAATTGAGGTCGCTGATTTGTCATTTGCTGACACGCCTACTGAATTGATTGACAGGTCGGGTGGGGAGAAAAAAAAGGCACTTCACACAGCTTCTGCCGCTGCTGTATTCTGTGTTTATATGTAAATAAAAAGTTCTAAAAAATAAAATAAAAACAGGGAGCGCTGGTCCAGCACACCAGAACACCAGGAAATATTTAGAACCTTGCGCAGCCACGTTGGACATGAGTTTAGTTCGCTTGTGACAAATTCATTCATTTCCTCATTTCAGTCATGGAGTCAGCGGAGGAGGAAGCGATCACTTGACTTTTGGCAAAAAAACAAAAGAAAAGTCCAGATCAGGGATGAAGAAGGGGAATTTAATACATTTTTGTCTCATGCAAAACAGTCCGGCGCCAGGAAGTATATTGTGAGACAACACCGCGTATGCGGTCATAAAATTTGAGCTTTGCGCGTACATGCCCTGCGGGGCTACGCTTGGGCCTCTGCGTACGTACGGCGTACAGTGGCGCAGAGCTATACTGGGGCCTTTAGCAGATGTAAAGCTATTTAATATTTTATTTAATTAATTTAATCATTCATTTAAGAGACAAAATAAAACAATCAAAAAGAAAACATTGAATAGAAAGAGTGCAGAAAGAAGAAAAAAATATTTTATCACCCCATTATTTAAAGGGAACCAAATATTCAAAATTCACTTTTTAATGTTTTTTTTTACTCTACTTTGGGTATGTACTTCTTCAAAAAAAACAGTCCTAGGACCAAAAAAAATGCAACCTGTGGTATACTCTAAGTATATTTATTTTTCAGGGATATTAATGTCTCGATTTCAAATCCTGGCGCTTGTGATGTCACAAGCCGTAGGACAACCCACCCCAACCTGAGTCCAGCCCCTCACCTAGCAACCCCTGGTGATGCTCCACTCACTTCAGTATAAAAAATGTCACGGTTGTTTTTCCTGAGTTCATCTCAGAGTTCAATGTTTCGTTGTTGTTAAAATGCAGTACCGCTAATAACTAATTATCTATCAGTAAAAATGAAAAAACTTATTTACGGGCTCTTAAATCAACCGGACGACTGCTCACGGACCATATCCGGTCAGCGCCGGATGTGGTACATGAAAAAAAGCTGTCCCCGCCCTAAGGGGCTAGAGAGAGCGCTCTCTATATAGCAGTTAGCAGCCAGTGTGTTACTCTGCAGCCTTATTGCTTGCTTTCGAAGAGTCAGACGAAGAGTTTTTAACATGGAGGGTGAACTTATGGATGTTTCTCAGCGGCCTACGCGACGCGTCAGCGCCTCATTTGCCCTGCCCAAAATGGTGGCCGGCCACAGAAGCGAGCCCACACGAAGGACTTTACAAGAAAACACGGTAAAAACAATTATTTCTTTGGTGAGAAAAAATATATTTCTTATGTAATGTAAAATTTTGAATTTATTTTTTTTCACAGTACTGTACTGCTATTATTTTTTCACGTCTTCTGCCTCAGGGTCCCCTTTGGAGGGCGGAGTTAATGTAAACAAATTTTTGAAGGGCGTGGCCTTCAGAGCTCATTATCATAAACAGCTCGTTCTGAACGGAAGTCAGAAAAGGCAGAACTAGAAAGGGGATATTTTATTATCTAAGAATTATTGTGTGCATTAAATTGAATGAACATGGTCTGGATAGCCCAGACATACCATAAAAATTTATAGGACCAATAATTGGTCCCCTTTAAAAGAATATATAAAATAACTTTAAACAAACAATCACTTAAATTAATCACTTTAATATCCATTTTAAAGCATCAATTTAATTCATGGAATAGGTCTGTGGAACCTAAAAATGCATGATGAGCATGCATTAGGGTAGGTCTGTGGAATGGTTTAGAAAATGATATTAAAGTTGCAAAATCAATGTCTATGTTTTAGAAAATGATTAAAACTAAATTTCTAAAAAAAATTGGTTTATATCCTAATTGCTATACGTATATGGTAAAGTGTGCTGAGTTATTTATTGTGTTATGTTTGGTTTTTTTGGATTATTGTTGTTTGAATTCATTGTTTGAATTAATTTTGTTAAAGAAGGGGCAGATATAATAAGATTTTATCTTCTTCTGCTTCCTTTCATTTCATGTATTGTTTTGTTTTTATTTATGTGGTGTTGTATATAGTTTTCTTGTGTTTTTTAAAATCTGAAATGAATAAATTTAAATAAATAAAAAATAAAATAAAAAACTAGGAATAAAAAAAAAACACGTTTTGTGTTAGCAGAATTGTATCGTAACTTTGAAACTTATCCAACAGTGATAAAACTTGCCTCACATTGCCTTTTTGGACATGCATGCATATGTGTGTACACATTGTACTTGAGAGGAGATTACTACAGCCTCATATAAAATCATTGATGATGATGATATCGGAACTGGATCGTATCGGCCAATATCCAGATTTAAGTATCGGGATCGGATCAGAAGTAAGAAAATCTGGATTGGTGCATACTTAATAAAAATATATTTCAGTATACATTCATATACAAAGCAATATGTGGACTTCTTCTCTCTTATATTTGGACTCCAATTGTACAGAGAGGTGCTGGCTCTTACTACACCTGCTCACAGGATTATTTGATGCTTGCTGTTCTGTTTGCCCAAATTGAATTGGTTTTGTTAATGGGACGGGGTGCCCCACTTGTATAATGGTAGGGGAAACACTGTTTTCTATTTTTTAAAGAATTCTTGAGAAAATATGAGCAATTCATAGTTTTGGAACTTGTTGAAATTTGTCACAGATTTTTTTAAATAAAAACAAATTTGAATAGGGTGATGATACCAGTTGCATCTCATGGCCTATATGTGGAGGGACACCTGACCTCAGAAACAACCATCACTCCTATGTACATGTTTGAAACGGTTAAACCGTTTTGTTCTGAAAAATGTCAAGTTTAAAACAGATTCTTCAGTTTCAGCTCACAGACTTGTAATAAGATGTTATTCTGCACATCTGACCTCAGAAAGAGACATTACCTTTGTTTGAATCTGTTAAAATAATATTTGTCTTTTTGTTGGAAACCAAAGCCATTTTTCAAATATTCTGTATTAACTGTTAAACCCAATAATGAACTCAATAACCCAAGGCCTTTGTATGAAACAAAGATTGTTTTAAAGAGGCTTTGTTCAACTAACCTCAGTTTTGGAAACATCCGCACTCGCCATGTTTGATATACAGGTATTCTCTTATTGAAAAAGAAGTACTTTTCTCAGCCGGCGTGCTTGGGGCCCTCGGTGTCGAGGGCGGGGCACTTGGGCATGTGTCGGCTCGGCCTGGTAGCTGCCTGGTGGGGCTCGGGTCGTCTGGTCTTGTTGGGCCTGAGGGGTGTGCATCCTCGGTTCCCGGGCCTTGGTGCCTAGTCCTGGGGCTACATCGGTGCAGCGGGTTCCGGTAGAGACCTGTGAGTATGTCGCTGTTGGCCCCGGGGAGGCCATTGTGTGTAGTCGCTGGTGGGGCTCTTCCGGTTCTCCCCTATGGTCAGATCTGGGGGTGGGCGAGTGGTTCATCCTGTTTGGGTGGCCCTGGGGGCTCCGTGCTCAGGGTCCCTCTTGGGGTCTTGGGCTCTAGTCCCCTCTCTGTCTGCCTCGGGTCTTGGGGGTCGGGTCTCTGATGCTTCGCAGTCACTATTAAATGTTCTATTAGAGAAGCCTTATACACTTATGCATGCTCACCACCACACACAAATAGATGCAGGGATGCACATGCAGGTATCGTATGTATATATGTAGATGTGCATGTAACTGCATATGCATGTATATGTATGTATGTATGTATATATATATATATATATATGTAGATATAGGTATATTTATAAAAATCTACTGCAAAGCCATGAATATTCTAAGTCTTTATACATATGTGTTTTGTTATTGCGTTCTGTCATGTTCTTTGCAGGTTTGCGGTCGGGTGTGTTTGCCTTGTGCTTTCTGTGTGTATTTGTTATGTTTTGTGGTCTTGCTTTCCGTCTTTCCTTTCTATTCTATAAAAAATAATAATTAAAAAAATGAAAATAAAAACATTTCATAATGGTGTGAAGAGGAAGGCTATAAGGTGAGAAGGGAGGCCATCTATAAAAGGAAGGGGAAAAAAAGATATATTTTCTAATGTTTCATTCCATGCTTGAATATTCATGAGAAATGTGTTTTAAGTAATAATATTTAAGATAATACAATTTTGTCTTATTTAACTTTTAAAGGCTGATAAGATTTCAGATTATTTAATAATCCTCTTTATATGAAACAAAGGCTCTAAGTTTCAGAAACGCCCTAAAGTATAATCATGACCACTGATTGGGTTAGAGGTTGGAGGCCACGCCTTTCTCTTGAGAGGTGGACTAATCAGATCTGTTTTAACACAGCAAGTTAAGTTTTGTTTAGGACTTCAGAGCAGAGAGTTGACTGAAGAAGTACCTTCTAAAAAGACGTCTCTAGAGAAACGAGAGATAAGAAAAAAGGAGCACAACGATTTTTTAACTGTTAAAAGTTATTTTTTATTTAACGTTCAGGCAAGTTTTCAACCAAGATGACCGTTACATTTTGTCAGCCACTGATTCCAGAACATCAAAACCTGATTTCTGCATCAGCACCAAGATAACATTTAGAACCACCAGGAAATCAGAACCAGTCAGATTTGCAGCGTGAATGACGTTGACCTACACCACACCTAACAACCGAAACCAGATCAAAAAAGAATGCTGCCTTTCATCCGTAAGACAACTCGGAGATCTCCACTTCAGAGGTTGCTTAAATGGACTGGCTGTATCTGGTATCCATTTGGAGGCTGTAAAGCGAAAGGAGCATCCGTCTCTTCAAAGCTGCTCGGACATCTCAGGAGGTCCTGACTTCTGAGATCTCATCCTGATATCGGCCAATCAACCTGCATGCTATCTCAAAAGCTGATTGATCTGCGTCCTGGTAGGATTCAGGTTTTTGTCTGTTTGCTGGTCACCTGACATCACAGGTAGTGCAGATATTTGTGATTAGATGGACCTGATTTGTGTATAAATAAAGCTTCCTCTTCAAACAGGAAGTTGTATTTTGTTACATGGGTAAGACATACTTTTGTAAAAAAAAAAAAAAAACATCAGATAGAGACATTGGGCCTCATGCAAGAACATGTTCGTATTTTTATCCTAAATTTCTCTTACTTTTGTTCGTACGAAGCGTTCGTACGAACATGCCACGTCAGATTCAACAAACTCTTCTATCCTCAGGAAAAGTGTGTAAATGAGCTGCGTAAATATAATGAATTGCACCTGTTCTATCCACCTGCTCGTGCACGCGGAGAGGTCATTTACATAATTCCCACCCCTCAAAACACCATATAAGGCTACGTTTCCTGCCTCAGAGAGCAGGAAGTGTCCGTTCATAAAATGACAGCGAAAAGTAAAAAGAAGAACTTTACGGGTGCGGAGATTGAAGTTCTGCTCTCCGAGATCGAGAAAAGAAAATCTGTCCTTTTTAGCAGCGTCACTCATGGGATTAAAGGACCAGCTAAAGCCAAAGAATGGCATGAAATAACCACTGCTGTTAATGTTGTGTCTCCCGTGGGTCGTACAGTATCAGAAATCAAGAAAAAATGGTTTGATCTGAAAATGGCTTCAAAAAAACGTCTCGCCGCAGCACGGTGCTCTATGACTGCAACAGGAGGAGGTCAAGGAAAAGTCTGCGTTACCGAGATGGATGGAAAAATAAATGTCATGTCAAAACTCCAATTGTGCGCTCAACTACAGCACGAGTGCGTGTATGCAGCTTATTACACAAGCGCTCCTGTCTTGTCTGAGGGCTGTTTAGAGGTGTCATAAGCCATGGGGCTAATGCATAGCCTCGATCACCTGTGGAAAATAGTGAGTTATAGGTAAATGATCAGAGAATAATTCCAAATCCTCAATTACAAATTAAAAAGTTACCAACAAGCCAGCCATCTCCATGCGCACCTTGCGCAAGACGCGTGCCAACAGCACTGTTTTGCAGCACAAATGAGTCATGCGCTCCTCCTGGCCATCGCGCAACCACATTTAGCAGGTTATATTTCGAATCAGATATAATTTGGACATTTATGGAGTGGTATTGCTTCCGATTGAGGAATGGGAATGCGTCAGGTGAAGGTGCTTTGATCCGTATGTGTGTACAGTCTATTGCTCCGATGGTGTTTGGCAGTCCAGCAATAGCATGAAAATCAGTCTTAATTTGTACTTGTTCTGCGGCGGTGTATGGGAATTTTATGTACCTGGGTGTTAATTTGAGGAGGGCTTTGATGACCAAGGGGAGCGCACGACTCACCGAAGCCTGCGACACACCAGACAAATTAAACTTAAAATTATAATTCTAATTCAAACAGAATAACCTATTGTCAAGAATAATTATGGTGCGTGATTTTTTTAAACCCAAAATATTTTCTAAATAACGAAGTATAAAGTTATTAGTGAAGAAAATCCATCTGGATAACAGCAGACTGACTGCTCGTAAAATATACGACAGGTCTGGACCACACGTAAATTTTGTTCGTATCTGAAAAAAATCTTACAATACGAAAACATTGTTGAATGCCACAAATGCTCCTAAATCACTGGTACGCACAATTTAAGAACAAATCTGTGCGTACGAACGGTTCTTGCATGAGGCCCAATGGTCTTATTTTACAGCATAACACAACATTAACATGGCTTAACAAAGTATAAAACACTATTGAACAGAGTGAAGTATAAGGTACAGCAACGCCAAAATGTAATGTCCCCATATGTGGACGCAGGGTCTCAGGAGATTAAAATTGGAAGAAGCACTCATGTTATTTTGGGATAAAGAGTCAGAGAATCTTTATTGTCCTTTGCACCACATGGTACATGTGATGAAACGAGATTATGCACATAGGGTCCCAGTTACATCCAACAACAAAATGTAAGAAAAAAACAGTAATAACATCTAGGATATAACTAAGAAAAACATCAACTAGAAATACACTAAGCACTAATGTAATAGAAAAACATCATTACAAACAGCAGCACGAACATGAGTCTGTATGAGCAGATGGTCACAGATGAACACAGCAACAAGAAAACAGATCAGCATCAGCATGATGTGATATTTTGCAGTGATTATTCTTATTATTTATTTATTCATGAGTCTAACAGCCTCAGGGTAGAAGCTGTTCCTCAGTCTAGTGGTTCTACATTTGATGCTCAAGAGACTGATTCATTAGATTCATTATTAGACGATTAATTTCCTAAACGTAGGTGGTGCCCAAAACATGGTTATTTACATAATGCATGCATATTTTATGATCTTATCTCATAACTGATAATCTATATACAGGTATATATTACACCCCATATGCCTACATACAATAATTATTTTACAGAAATAAATTTTACACTCCCGTGTGTACTTTAATGTGTGAGTTTAAACTTGTCTTCAGACTAAATCTTTTACCGCAAAGATCACAAGGAAACGGTTTGTCTCCAGTGTGGACTTTCATGTGTGTGTATAAATTTGTCTTCACAGCAAATCTTTGTCCACAAAATTCACAAGGAAAGGGTTTGTCTCCTGTGTGGACTCTTATGTGTGCATTTAAATGTATCTTCTGACTAAATC
>JBBPBX010063029.1:0-20648 GCA_038048925.1 Garcialebias charrua
TAAGTTTTTATTTAACGATTATTTCGATAGGATTTTACAGCCTTTCACTGACGCTTTTCCTGTTCGGCTTGAAGCGCCCGGACAGAAAAAGCTGTGACACAAATACGTAAGTGCGTGGTGACGTAGATCTCGCAGCTTCCAGCAGGCGGTAGCAGGCTAGGCTAACCTCAGACGAGCGTAGTTTTCACTTCAAACGAGTCTCCATGTCCGTCAGAATGTGATTGAACAAAGTTTCACACGCGAAGAGAAAGAGATGACATCACTGATTAGAGAGGAAAGACTTAATTCGTCAGTGTGGAAGTGTTTTGGCTTTCTAAGGTCTGTTAAAACTGCTGGTTTCTGCTGCAGTGAGGTCCTACAGGTACTTGGTCTCTTTATGCTTCAAAACATGACACACAGTCGTTCTAACTAGCGGTGGGAACATCTAACTTGTTTCATCTGAGGTTTCCACTTGATAGAATATGATGAGAGTCAGAAGATGAAGCACAAAAAATTTGAGCCAACGTGTCCCTGAAACTATGTAAACAATATAACTAGGGTGGGTGAGTAATCTTCAAACAAATGAACAATTCTGCAAGTTTTTTATCATGCAGCTGCAAGTTAATATATGTCTACCTCATCTGATGACCTTATTCAGACAGAAGTCATTTTAAAACTTCACAATGAGCAGGTGAAAAATATTAAACATTGTAACAGATTAAACCTTTGTTACATTGCACAGGTCCTGTGATTATGTTGAACTGATGAGGTCATTGTTGGAGTGTTTACAGTAGTTTGTCTGATCATATTAAATGTGTGAAATTGTATTAGTGGATATGTTGTGATTGAACTGTTTCACAGTTAGCTTTAATCCATAAACCTAAGTGAAGATGTACCTCTTTTTTGATCTTACTAGATTTCCATGACACAGCTGTTCTGCACGAAGATGCCTGGATTATTCAGACCCTGCACAGTGAGTGTCATGAAATAATTAACATTACATCTGTGTACTGGGTGAACAGCTCATCAAACATCAAACAAACAAAGATTTTTATTATTGTTAGTATAGTTTATTTATTGTAAAAAATGTTGTTTATTTAGATTAAATATTAAATTAAGATTATATTACACATTAAACTGTATTCTGAATTTGACAGTAATTTATCAAGCGTTCGTCTTTGCTCAGGCTGGGCGCGTGCCCAAGAGAGCTCCACTTCAGCTGCCTTTCTGGACTCACCTGCCCCTCCTCATTCACCTGTACCAGCATCACCAAGCACCTTCTGCATCACCTGCTCCTCCATAAAGGTAACAACATTTTCTTCCATCCATCCATCCATCCATCTTCTTCCGCTTATCCGGGGTCGGGTCGCGGGGGTAGCAGCCTAAGTAGGGAGGCCCAGACTTCCCTCTCCCCAGCCACTTGGAGCAGCTCCTCGGGGAATCCCAAGGCGTTCCCAGGCCAGCCGAGAAACATAGTCCCTCCAGCGCGTCCTGGGTCTTCCTCTGGGTCTCCTCCCGGTGGGACATGCCCGGAACACCTCAACAGCAACATTTTCTTTTCTTTTTTTATTTCTTTTTATATAATTCAGCTGCCTCTCCTGACTCACCTGTCTGTCTTTTGTCACCAGCACCTTCTGCATCACCTGCTCCTTCATAAAGGTAACAACATTTTCTTTTCTTTTTTTATTTCTTTTTATATAATTCAGCTGCCTCTCCTGACTCACCTGTCTGTCTTTTGTCACCAGCACCTTCTGCATCACCTGCTCCTTCATAAAGGTAACAATATTTTCTTTTCTTTTTTTATTTCTTTTTATATAATTCAGCTGCCTCTCCTGACTCACCTGTCTGTCTTTTGTCACCAGCACCTTCTGCATCACCTGCTCCTTCATAAAGGTAACAATATTTTCTTTTCTTTTTTTATTTCTTTTTATATAATTCAGCTGCCTCTCCTGACTCACCTGTCTGTCTTTTGTCACCAGACAGACGTACCCAGAAAACCTCCAAAGGGTGGTGTCCAGATCAGATGAAACTCCTCAACTGACTCTTTTGATACTGCGGAACAGCGGCTTTACACCAAGCTCCCCCTGGATGATGGAGCTCCTTACCCAATCTCTAAGACTGAGTGCCCCCCCCCCCCATGAAGGAAGCCCCTTTCAGCCACTTGTATCCAGGATCTGTTTCCAAACAAAGTGTAAAATATTTTGGACAATCAACTCCTGCAGCTGTGGAAATGTTTATTTCACTTAGATGTTTGCAGTTTTTCTCAGACATTTCAAAAAGGTTGATTTTTGTTGTTAATACACAATGTACACAAGTGGTAAATATTTGTTCAGCATTTATATTGAGTTATTCAGATAAGAAAAACTACATTTTTTGTTAGTCAGTCATTAAGAAGTAACACAAATAAGAGAAACAGTAAAAATACTCTGGCTGTTAATGGTGAAATTAGTAATTAATTATGTATTTTAGCATCTCATTTCTTCTTCACAAAATTGATTTAGCATTTGTTTGAAGTAACTTTTTTAATGACATGTAAACAAAGCCACTTTATATTGTCTACACATGTAGATTATTTTATGTTGCTATATTTTGCCACTTTGAAAGAACCAAAATGATGTTCAAGAAATAAATGTTTATGTTGTTATCTATGTGTGATAATTTGTGCAACCCAGTAAAAACACTTTAAAGTATTTAGAAAATTAGAAGAATATTATATGTACTGTACAAGTGAAATTTAGCAGAAAAAAATTGTAATTGTTTTATTTTCCACTTATTGTTTTCTTTGTTAAACAAATGAATTTTAATCAAGAGAAGAGGTTAAATAATGCAAATTTATCTTATTATTCAATGATTATTAATGTAGGTTGTTTGGAAAATTTAATGATTACAAATTGAGTTCCACTTAAAAAACACACAAAAAAATAATTTCTTTGTAGTCATTTTTCCCTAAATTAATAGTAAATTCAAAGTAATATTCCTTATATATTAATTTAATTTAAATTAAATTTTGCATTAAAAATTAGTCATTTTAACCATAAATTTGAGATTTTGTTCCTAAATCCTACATAAATGTACAGTTTAATGTAATTAAAATCTACTTAGTTTTTTTAATTAAATTTAATTACCATTTTCTCTTTATTTTACATAAACTTTTTGAAATTAAAATCTACTTAATAATATTAAGTGTCACTTTGTTACCTAAGGTTTTTTAAGTAACCTCTATTCACAGTTTTTTCAGTGTACATAGAAGAGGGGAGAGCTGAGTATCATTTTGGCATAAAAAGCAGTGGGCAATATAAATTTCTGTAAGGAATGCTAAGCTTTTAACTTAAAGGAAAACCCAAATTACCATTAAGCCCAGGGGCGGCCGGCCAATAGAGGGCACCAGGGCGTCGCCCCACTGGAAGTTCTGGACCATTTTCCATTGAATACTTTTTTTTTTTAAATAATTAAAAATGAAATAATAACATAAAAATATTTCGAAATATATGCATATATGTTTTTAGTTGTGTAGGATAAATAGTTTATGAGTAATGATGAGTTATATTGTTTGTCAAAAACTTTTTCTGATTGATGACGTATTTCCGGTTTGGGGGCGCTCTTATCTTATCCATTGACTCTAATTATAACTGGCACATGCATAGTTATGCCACGACCTTACAATACAATGGGACACTTCAGGGCACATTTTTCTACGCCCTGGACAGTCCAACGTGAGCTGTACGTACAGAACAATGTACTTCCAGTCTGGTCTTTTTTTTTGTCTGGGATTACAGAGCCATGCAATGACTCAAGCAGGCTTGCTCAGGTAAGTTTTAAATAATTGAAAGCCCTTTAACTAATATCTATTTGCATTTCTGACTGATGTACCTCTCAGATATTAGATGGCTCTGTGAAAAAAGCCTTCAGCAAGTGGGAAGTGATGAGTTTTTTTCTTTGTTTGTTTGTTAGCATGCTAGCGCTAGCCGCCTGGTTATTGTATTGGACTCTGATAGCTACATTTATTTAATAATAATTTTATATACTAAATAAATGTCACTGGTGGTGTTATACTATTTCTTAACACTGTATTGATCTGGAGAATGAAAACAAAGCCCCTTGCAAGTAACTAACTCCTATTAACATTGAATTATTAAGTATTTATACAGATAAAAATGTGCCATGGAAGATTTTCTTATGTACCCATGACCCACGCTAATAATGCAAGGTTAAATAATGACGTCTGTGTCATGACAGCCTGCAATCTCTCTTGTTCTACAGATAAAAATAACAAATATAACTTTTATCCCTGTGTTTAGTGGGCCCCACAAGGTTAATAATAAAATAATCATATGTCTAATACTTATTAGATGTCAGTCTTATTTATCGTAACACATTATATTACAGTATAACATTCATATATAATATCAAGTTGTTTTAATCAAAAAGGCGTTCAATACAAGATCAACTGGACTTTATTTGTTGCAAAAGACGTTTCGACCCCTATCCAGGGGGCTTTTTCTATTCACTGAAACCAAAATGTGAGCGTGTGGAGTTATAACAGTCTAAAGAAATCACGCACCATCATATGTAAATTGCAAGCTGAGGTAACACATACATGTAAATTGACAGATCACACCTTAACAGTAGGGGGTTCCCTTGAGGTCTCTGGCAGAAGACACACAACTGTATGTAAATTGACAAAAAATCACCTCCCAACCAACAACAGAGGTTTCTCAAACAACTTTGTTAGTCTAATTCATAGACAAGACACCTCTGCTCCCACCCGGTGTAAAACGTCTGGGAATCAACCCCAAAACTGAGTTGTAAGTCATCCACAAAAGAATGTCCCAACACAGGAGAGCAACCTCCTCTGGACAAAACTCAGCTGTTCACCTCCACCTCACGGACAAGTGTCACTCTTTTGATGACCAAAATGTGCATATTTTGGACAGAGAGCACAGATGGTTTGAGAGAGGTGTGAAGGAAGCTGTTTATGTTAAGAGAGAAAAACCTTCTCTTAACAGAGGAGGAGGTCTGAGATTTCAACTTTACAAGACTTATTAAAATTAGAAAGAGTTAGTCATTTTGTACTGTTGGTTGAAGATTATTATTGTTTAATCTGATTGTTGGAAAAAGTTGGTTGAAGATTATTTTTGTTTACATGGTTGATTATTGTTGTTTAATCTGATTGTTGGAAGTAAGGGGCAGATATAATAAGATTTATTCTTCTTTCTGCTACCTTTCATTTTTTTATATTTTGTACACTATCATTTATGAGATTGTCTTGTATTGTTTCTTTTGTAAAAAAAGTGAACAAATTTAATTTAATAAACTTATAACTCAGTTTTGGGGTTGATTCCCAGACGTTTTACACTGGATGGGAACAGAGGTGTCTTGTCTGTGAATTAGATTAACAAAGTTGTTTGAGAAACCTCTGTTGTTGGTTTGTGAGGTGTTTTTGTCAATTTACATACAGTTGTGTGTCTTCTGCCAAAGACCTCAAGGGAACCCCCTACTGTTAAGGTGTGATCTGTCAATTTACATGTATGTGTTACCTCAGCTTGCAATTTACATATGATGGTGCGTGATTTCTTTAGACTGTTATAACTCCACACGCCCACATTTTGGTTTCAGTGAATTGAAAAAAAACCCTGGATAGGGGTCGAAACATCTTTTGCAACAAATAAAGTCCAGTTGATCTTGTATTGAACGCCTTTTTGATTTTATCATGTCCTGGACGACTGAGAATCTTCACCAGCATATCAAGTTGTTTTGTTTATTAGGTTGTTGAAATAACCATACCATACCATACCATTTTATTTATAAAGCACTTTCAACAGGAACAAGTCCACACCAAAGTGCTGGACAAACAAACACGCAACAGGCAACACAGACAATGAAGTACAACACGAAAAACATAAAAACATTGCAGATCATAAATAAAACGATCCAATACAAATCAGCTGGCATTGAAAGCGATGGAGTAGTAGTGAGTTTTTAACCGGGATTTGAAAACCGAGAGGGAGGGGGCCTGTTTGATGAGCAGCGGTAACTCGTTCCAGAGTCTTGGGCCTGCTACAGAGAACGCCCTGTCACCCCTGCGCTTAAGGCGAGTTTCTGGAACTATTAAGAGTACCTGATCCTCTGACCTCAAAGCACGTGGAGGGACA
The DNA here is from genome assembly GCA_038048925.1 of Garcialebias charrua. Taxonomy (NCBI): domain Eukaryota; kingdom Metazoa; phylum Chordata; class Actinopteri; order Cyprinodontiformes; family Rivulidae; genus Garcialebias; species Garcialebias charrua. Next base: position 6,132 of record JBBPBX010063029.1, read on the forward strand.
TATGGGTGTATCAGATCCGAGAGATAGGCGGGGGCGAGACTGTTCAGCGATTTGTAGACATACATGAGAATTTTGAATTGGATTCGAAGATGAACCGGTAGCCAGTGAAGGGAGGCCAAGACTGGTGTAATGTGCTCTCTTTTGCGTGTGCTGGTTAAAAATCGGGCAGCTGCGTTCTGAACCAGTTGTAATCGTGCAATGGTGGCTTGACTGACGCCAAACAGAAGTGAATTGCAGTAATCAAGCCTAGATGTAATGAATGCGTGAATCACTGTCTCCAGGTGCTTTTTGGATAATATGGGCTTCAGCTTAGACAGACGCCTCAGCTGGAAAAAACAGGATTTGACGATCATGTTTACATGACTGTTGAGTTTCATGGAAGGATCCATTATCACTCCCAGATTTTTGACTTTTTGTTTTTCGGACAGGGGTAGAGCAGACAGGTCAATGCAGTGGTTTGAGGTTGTGTCATTGGGAAGGAACAATATGGCTTCAGACTTCTTATCATTGAAGCTTAAGAAATTTAAAGCCATCCAGTCCCTGATGTCAGCCAGGCAGTCGAGCAGAGGTTGAATAGAGCCTGTACCATTTTGTCTTAGGGGGAAGTAGATTTGACAGTCATCAGCGTAGAAGTGGAAGGGTATATTGTGTTTCCGGAAAATAGCACCGAGTGGCAGCAGGTATAAGGAGAACAAGAGAGGACCCAGGATGGACCCCTGCACAGTAGTAATAATAATAATAAACTTTATTTGTATAGCACCTTCCTACAATGCCTTGCATTGACCAAGGTGCTTAACAGGACAGAAAAGATAAAAACAGGTACAATAAATCAGTGAAAATAAAAATAAAAAGAGTAGCAATAAAAGGAGGTGATAAAAGCCTTCAGCTGACTGTTTATTCTAAAAGTGGCAACTGGTGAGTTTTTTTTTGTCTTTGTTTGTTTGTGGGGTTAGGTTGCCAGTGCAGGTAATTGTACAGTATTGGACTCTGATGGCTACATTCATTTTAATTTGCTTATAAAAAATGATCAAACATTAATCATTTTATATTCTAAATGTCACTGGTGGTGTTTTACTATTTCTTAACACTGTATTGATCTGGAGAGTGAAAACAAAGCCTCTTGCAAGTAGAAATGCAGAAATGTTTTAATCTCACTTATTTTCCTTTCTATAATTTATATTATTTATTTATATATATTTTTGTTTGATCTTTGTTGTTTTAGTGAGTCAAATTGGTTCTTCTCATCCTGAGCATTTAATTGTTCTGTTGACCTTGTATTAATCTGCATTTGATTAAAAAAACATACTTGAACTTGGGGGGGTTCATTTTGGAGAAATAGGTGGACATATCAGGAACCGCCACTGATTAAGCCTTATAGAAAAAGTTCATGTTTTTGGGAGTTTCCAGCAGAGGCTGTACCCTTCCATATTTCTGCAGACATTTTCAGATGGATGTATATTTTATATGTATATAGTAGTTGCTTTGCAGTTCTTTGAATCTAGAAAAAAAAAAGTCCAATGCAAGATTTCTTTATTTTTCAAGCCATGCCTGATTCAACTTTTCATATTGTTTGTTTATTTTAGTGAATAAATGTTGAATAAAATGAATAAACAGCACAGCTTCTGTGAAACACAGTACAGTACTATCAATTTGAAGACCAGTTCTTCATACAGACCACCAGGTGGCAGTAAAGGCATAAAGATGTCCTGTCATCTTCTGCAATGATTGTGTAAAAGCAGAGATTCAGTGGGAGGAGAGTGGATGTGTTAGGATCGATTGTAGCATCTATTATTCCAGACTGCTTTATTCTGGTGCATTAACAATAATTTCATCTGTTTATAGATCAAAGTTCTGCTTTTCTTTCTTTAGAAATCCACCGCCAGATCACCTGTGGAGGGCAGCTGCATGCAGCACAGAGAACAAAGCCTGCACTGAAAAGCTTGTGATGAAATTCCATCCATCCATCCATCCATCCATCCATCCATCCATCCAACCATCCATCCATCCATCCATCCAACCATCCATCCATCCATCCATCCATCCATCCATCCAGCCATCCGCTTTTTCCTTTCCAGGTTTGGGGAGCTGGTGTCTGTCCCCAGCTGTCATGGGGTACACTCCATTTAGGTAATGACACTTTTCCTTTTTACCTGAAATTGTCAGGATAATAACACTTTTAATTATGCAGAAATTATCTTTACAGTTTAGTCTTTGCTGATCTCTAAAGTGCTAATATTTAAAAGATGGTGTTTTTGTAATTTCATGGCTATATCAACCAGACAAGCCACACATCCAGGGAGATTGTAATATTTTCCATAAAGAACATGTTAGATGAGCTCAGTATGCACTCTTTTCCTGCAGATTCTCAGGTCTGCATCCTGTGCCCCATCTCCGTTTCTTAATTTAATAAATGTTCCTTATTTTGACCCTCAGTGAGGTGTCTTTATCTCATTTTGATGTCAGTTTAAACCAATTTTAATAGCCCTGTTTTTGAGTGTGGTTAAAACGAGCAGCAGCAGGTGTTCAGAGCAGAAGGACATGGACATGCATAAATCAAGGAGGAAATAAATCCTGTTGTTTGTTCTTGGGAAAAAAAAACTGTAGGGTTGATTTTGAATCCATCCACTCAGATGGTATCCGACACATGACACACAGACTCAGAAGACACACAGATCCTGCTGGTCTAGGAGGCTCTCAGCACCTTCATTGTCTTAAAGTGGAGATCACACAGAAACTTACAGCCCATGGGCCACATCTATCTCATGGAAGGATGATTAGAAAGTCAACACAAATGAAATGTTTACTCCAGCCCAGTGGGGATTTTAGCTTCTTTTTGGGGGTGCTTGAGCACTCCTAAATTTTAAATCAGCACCCCAGAAAATAAAGAAACCATCATTGGTATTTTGTAAGAAAACTCAGTTCTCAAACCTTAGATTCATCAAAATACTGAAAAAATAAAGGTTGAATTAATAAAATAAAAATTGGAATAAACATAGAATAAATGATGACTCTTTACACGGGCCAGTAAAATCTATGATTTTTTTGCATGAGTCACATTCATAACGCCACCTTTCAATCAATCCAGCATGCTTGTCAGCAACTGACCAATCAGTGACCTTAATTTGTCCTGAAGTGACACGTCTCTTACCTGCAGAACTCCACCACCTTTTCCTCCAACAACATTGTCAGGGTTTTGCATTACAAATGTTTTGTGGTCAGAGGCATTTAATGAAAAATCATCAGAAAAAAATGGTTGAACGTTGTCAGTGGAGAACATGTAATTCAGACAGTGTGCTGGGACTACTCTGACTGATGAAGCCCTCTGGAGTGAGGGTGAAACGTTTCTACTAAAAAGAAACTGTCCAGATGAACTGATTGAGAATGAGCGGATTTGATACCTGGACTATTGAGCATGAACTTTCTTGTAATTCAGACAGTGTTACCCTGAGTGTTTAGAGGGTGGAATACAATTTATTACATTTCCATAACCTAAACTGAGTCTGGAAAAATGTAAAAGATGATAAAGGCTGGTGGCCGACCTCATGATCAGCTGAATACTACAGTTATAAACAGGAAGTACCACATGTTCATCTGCACGAAGGTAACTGCAGGTAAATCCTCCATTTTCTGTCATAATTACAACGTACAGTATGGTTGAATTAAAGGTTAATGCTTAAAGCTACCGTAATTGTGTTTTGGTTTGTGTGTTTTATATGTCGATATGTTGTATGGGGCGGCCGTGGTGTAGTGGTAATGGCAGTCGTCCCCCGATCGGAAGGTTGGAGGTTCGAATCCCGGTTCCCCACACCATGTGTCGTTGTGTCCCTGAGCAAGACACTTATCCCTGAGTTGCTCCCGGTATGACTGGAAGGCGCCTTGCATGGCAGTCACCGCTACCGGTGTATGAATGCGTGTATGAATGGGTGGATGGTTGGTATTGTAAAGCGCTTTGGGGCTCCTCACAGGGGGCTGGAAAGCGCTATATAAATAAGCTCCATTTACCATTTACCATTTGTAACTTTTGGTTGCATAAGTTTAGTCTTTGTTTGTGATGATCAGTTAACACTAAAATGATTTTGTACAAAACACAGAGAACTAACAGAAACAGGTTTAATCTGCGAGACATGGAAGGTGGGGTGGATCTTTAGGGACACAGCTGGGGCCTCATGTATCAACCGTGCGTGCGCACAAAAACCTTGCGTGCGTCACTATCCACGCAAAACCCCGTATGTATCAAAACTGAACTGAACGTGAATATGTGCGCATCCAGGTACATTTCCACGCCAGCCCCAGAGCACGCGTACGCACGTTTCTGTGGTTCTTGTTCCTTTGGCGACACTTACAGGTGATTCAGAGAAACTGAAGCCCCACAGTCTGTGGTTGACTTTAAGAGCGGCTTGAAGACCTTTCTTTTCAACCGAGCTTACACTACCTCCTCATGATTCTACTTTTGATCATAGCTGATACTGTTGTTGATTTTAATTGTTTATTAAATGTTTTATTGACATTTAATTCTGTTGCACCTTGTAGCACTTTGAGATTTTCATTAATGAAAAGTGCGTTATAAATTGAATTCATTATTATTATTATTATTATTATTATTATTATTATTATTATTATTAACTGTTCATGATGTGAAAATGATTAATATTCCCATCAAACACACGATTAACAAGTATTACATCCACATGACGCAGTTAAATAAAGCACGCGCAAAGTTGTGCCAAAAATAAATTTAACAGGAACGGATTCATTCAGCCTTACTGGAGGATATAATAAATACGTAGTGTAACACGCAGAGCATTTATTTATAAACAGATATAATTTTCTGATCTAGGATATGGCTTATCAGCCGTTTCCAGAAATAATCATTTTTCAGTTTGGCACTGCTGCGCTCTGGAGCAACACAGGAGCCGTGCATCACGCACATCAGAAGCAGCGATCAAACTGTTCCCGAGCTATGAGGGAGCTGCAGGCCGATCAGGGCTGTCCAGTCCACACAAAGCCTGATCAATGGAATGTCTCATCTATATGATTCCAAAGGCTGAGTGGTCGCGCTTTGGAGCGCGCGCGCACCCTCGCCGGTTACACGGCAGCTGGAGGTGATTCATGATCTGCGTTTATTGTAGATTTCTCCAAAATGACACGTGAAAGTACACCATATATAACTTGTTGGAGAGTAAAGGCTTCACAGACAAACAGATTGCGCACAAGGCTGCGGCGCGCGCTGCGCGCAGCGTTTGGAGACTCCAACATCACGTCATGTCATGAAAAGTCTCCACTGAGACGCACAGACCCGTTTCTTCATATCATCTATTAAATAAACAAAGATCTATGTTCAACCAAACATCCAAGTTCCTCTGTGTTTACAGTAATTATGGTAATAAACTCGTGCGCAAAGTTAATATTTTCACTCAGAATGAATGGATGAGCCGTTGCGCACCAAAGCAGGGTGCGCGCACACACAAATACCGACACACAATCACTCGTTCTTTGCGTGATGAACACATTTTATTACTATTCTTACTTAGGATTTTTTCCTCACTCATATTATATTAAATTCATTATTTTCCTGAATCTAGAAATCATTTCTGATCGCGCAGGGATCAAACAAACATGTCCTTCACACATGCAGGAAGTAATTTGCATCTGTTTAACATATGTAAATGAAGGCGTGTCAGGGGAGGTGTCTCACGTGCGCTCAGTTCCACGTTAATTGTGATGTACAAAAGGAATGTGCGTGGATTCCGGTGTACGCACAGTTTGATACATCTGGATTTTTTTGTGCGTACACACTTTTCTGGATTTGACCGTACGTCACTTTTCAGTAGGAAATCCACGCAAGTCTTTGTACATGAGGCCCCTGGAGTTTAACTGCAGAGGGATTGATAATCTTAAGATCAGGGAAGGGGCTGATGAAGCAGGGGGCCAGTTTCCTAGGGGTGTCCTTCTTCAGGGTAATATTGCGGGTAGGAAGTCAAACTTTCTGGCCTACCTGGTTAGAGGGTGCGGACGAACGGTGGCGGTTGGCGTACCTCTTAGTTTGGGCTGCCGTGCGAGGCAGGGCAGCTTTGGTCTGGTGCCAGACCCAATGGCAGCGGCAAAAATGGTTCTGAACAGATGGCACTGTGGTGTCATTCTTCGGGCTGAGTAACAGAGGGGGGAGATAGCCAAGGGAAGCCTCAAAAGAGGACATACCTGTTGCCGCAGACTTGTGGGAGTTATGGGTGTACTCAACCCAGACCTGATGTTTGCTCCAGGCAGATGGGTTCCTCTCCACCATGCATTGGAGTGTGGCCTCGAGCTCCTGGTTGGCCTGTTTGGTTTGGCCATTAGACTGGGGGTGGTACCCTGAAGTGGGGCTGGACGAAGCCCCCCAGTGTCTTGTAGAAACAGCGCCAGACTTGATAAATAAACTGTAGTCCCCGGTCTGAGACAACATCTGAAGGGACACCATGGATCCTGAAAACCTGTTGAATAAAAAGAGCTGTCTCTAAGACGGAGGGGCGTTTGGGGAGGGGGATAAAGTGTGCTGCCTTGGAGAACCTATCAATGACTGTGAGAATGGTAGTGTTACCGTCCGATGGGGGTAGACCCGTAACAAAGTCCACCGAGATGTGGGACCATGGATGGCTGGGCGTGGGTAAAGGAAGAAGGAGGCCGGCAGGATGTAGGTTACAAGTCTTGTTCCTAGCACACGTGGAACAGGCTGTGACAAAGGATTTGACATCCGAGGTGAGAGTGGGCCACCAGAAGTGTGTCTTAGCTAGGGAAAGCATACGAGAGGTGCCAGGGTGACAGGACAGTTTATTGGAATGGAGCCAGTCCAATACCTTAGCCCTCATAGATGAAGGAACAAAGAGAGTGTTGGGTAGGCCAGAACCAGGGTCGGGTTCATCCTTGTGGGCCTCACAAATCTCTTTTTCGATAGGCCAAGTGAGGGTCCCCATGATGCAAGAAGCCGGGATGATGCTGTCCTCCTGTTCTTTTTTTCTTCTTCCCCTTTATAGATGGCCTCCCTTCTCACCTCACAGCCATCCTCTTCACATACCAATAGATTTTTTTTATATATATATATATACAGTGTATATATATATATATTTTTTATAGAAAGAAAGGAAAAGACAGAAAGTAAGACCACAAAGCAAAAATCCACAAAAAGAGCACAAGGCAAACACACCCAACCGCCGTCTGCAATCCTGCGAAGTACATGACAGAACACAGCAACAAAACACATATGCAAAAAAGACCCAATATCCATGACTTTGCAGTAGATTATTATAAATACATATATATACATAAATATATATACACATACAGTACATATATACATACATAAACATATACATACATTCATATTCAGTCATATACCCATCTACATATCTACATACGATACTTGCGTGTGTATCCCTGCATCTATAAGTGTGTGGTTGTAAGCATGCATAAATGAATAAGGCTTCTCTAATAGAACATTCAATAGTGACCGTGAGTCATCAGAGATCCGCCCCACAAGACCCGAGGCAGAGAAATGGGGGTACCAGAGCCCAAGACCCCAAGAAGGACCCTGAGCTCAGAGCCCCCGGGGCCACCCGAACAGGACGAACCACTCACCCATCCCCCAGATCCGACCATAGGGTAGAACCGGGAGAGCCCTACCAGCGACCACACACAATGAACCCCAGGACCCAACAGCGACAAACTCACAGGACCCCACCGGAGCCCGCCACACCGACGTAGCCCCAGGCCCAGGTGCCCAGGCCCGGGCACCAGGGATGCCCAACCCTCAGGCCCAGACCCGATAGGACAAGAGGACCACAGCCCCACCAGGCAGCCACCAGGCCGGGCCGACATAAACCCAAGTGCCCAACCCCGATGCAGAGGGCCCCAAGCGCGCCGGCAAGGGCATACCCCACTAGGGGGCCACGTGGCAGGATTACGACACCAAGTAACCTCAGATGTATCAGAGAGGGGGCAGCCTAAGTCCCAGCCTGACAACTAAACATTCATATACAGACACACTCACTCAGACCCACCCTCACCCTCATCCTCACTCACACAAATACAAACAATAACGACACGTTCCATTCATAATCCCGATGCACACTCTATACCCCCCAGGTCCAAAACATGTACCTGCCCCCTGCATGGGGCAGCCCACACCCAAACCCAGGATGTAGGCCCATTCATTCTGGGGTGGAGAGTAGCCAACATCCAAGATTCGGCCCAACCCGCGCCCTGCCGGTAGGATAGGACACCCGAGCCCAAGTAGCCCCTAGGGAGAGTGCAATGCTAGCCCCGTCCATCACGAACCCTCAGGTCCCAACCCTCCCATAGTCCAGGACAACACCCGACGGCCTGCCATCCTACTGGACCCCACCCCCAGAATGGCTGCCAGGGAACCAAGGGGTGGGAAAAAATTAACAAACCTAGACCCTGACACAGACACCCCCGTCCCCAAATGTGCTGTTGATGTGTGTTGTTGTAAAGTGCACTTAAAACAGGGAAAGAGAAGGAGCAAAGGTTGACACAATGCCAGTTTCCCCTCCACCCCAGCTCTAACCCAAGCCCTTACTGTCTTAATGCAAAATTGTGAGTGAGCACAAGCAACACAAAATCCCTACATGTATTAATTTGAAATGAAGAGGGCGGAGGTACGTGGTGAGGGATGGGGAGAAAATAACTGCAGGAACAAATGCTCCTGCAGCGAGTCAGCTCCCCCGCTGACCCTACATACCCACCCAGTTCGCCACGGTCCACCCAAGGAGCAAGGCCAAAACACCTCTCCGACCGCCAGGCCCATGAGCTCCAGACCAGAGAGGAACAGGGCCACGAGGGCCGCCAGCAGCGGGACCATCAGCCCACACCCACCAGGGCCACCAAGACCCCTACGAACCGCAGTCAGCCCGCCGCTCAAGAGGACACAAAATCCCACATGGACGACACGGCAAGAGTGCCCGTCCAACCACTGAGAGAGCCAGGGAGCACCGGGAGCGTGCCTCCACCATAGAAAAGGGCCAGCTATCCGGCCAAGCATAGTCCCAGACCGTCATCAAGGACATCCACCCAGTCCCCACCCCAGAAGAAATACCACACCCACCCTTCATATTAACAACTTTCTTGCCCTGTATACGCAGCTGGAGAGGACGCTGGCGTGATATTGCCGCTTCTCCACGCTAAATAGTTATTTTACTGTTGCTATTTTTTTGGACATTTTTTGGACATTCATCTGGACTTATTTTGTTCAGTGTTTTTTTTAATAAGGACTTTACGGACAGCTTAGTTAGCACTTCCTAACCGGAATTTGGGCTGTCTACCTCCTGTCAAACTCCAGCACGAACTTGTTTCAAGAACTACGTAGCTGCAATTATTGTTTCACTCACCTACTGCCTGTCAACCTCCTGTGTCATCTGGACTGTCCTGGATTTTCTCCTGTACTCCTCTTCAGGATATGCTCAACCACTGCTTCTTGGTTATTTCTTTCGAAGCCGTGGGTCTGCTGTTAGTGGCTAGCTCTGTGCTAGCTTCCCCCGGCTTGGCTGGCGCAATGTTAACATACTCCGCTTCGCAGCTGCTTGGACTTAACAACTGCTCCATTCCTCCTTCTATTTTCACCATCAAACAACTGGGACTTCTGCGTAGACCTCTTTACATCCACAGAAGCTCTCGAAAGAAAACCGTCTATTTTAGGCAAGCGGGCTCTGACTCGATTGCTACTGTCTGGTCTGAGAGACGTGTCGCACCTCGATTACATCATCAGAACGCTGCGTCTGTAGTCCCTTGTAGTCCACAGCACACGAAGTGGCAAGGAAAACGTGGAGTGGACTTCAGTCTGCTGAATCCGGTTCAAAAGGCTTCTACACCAACTGGTATTAAATTAGAACTTTTCAATGTGCAGTCACTATCCAACAAATCATGCCTAATTCACGATCACATTCTGGAAAAGAACTTGGACCTCATGTGTCTTACAGAAACTTGGCATCAGCCAGATGTCTACAGTTCTCTAAATGAAGCCTGTCCCTCTGGATACAGTTATCTGCAAAGAGCCCGCAGCACTGGCCGTGGTGGTGGTCTGGCTGTAATCTACCGCAATAATTTAAAATTGACACATCTGGCTTCTCAGGACTTTTCCTCTTTTGAAAGTTTGGCCATATTGATTTATAGACCTCCCAAACTGTATGTTTCATTTAACTCAGAGATGCATGACCTCCTCACTTTTTTCTGCACCTCCCCTGTGAAAACTATTTTTCTTGGCAATTTAAATATCCACATGGACAATTCCTCTTCCCCTTTGGCAACAGATTTTAAGTCTCTTTTGGACTCTCTCTATCTCACCGAACATGTGGACGCCCCTACGCACAACAGGGGGCATACTCTGGATTTGGTGATTACAGACACTGTACTCATCACTAACTTATCTGTATATGACCTGGGTGTCTCGGACCACAGTGTCATCTCTCTGGAAGTGCCTTCAACTTCGCCTGCTTCAAACCCAAAATGACCTATCCAGTTCCGGGACTTTAAAAACATTTCCCCTGATGTTCTGTCCGTTGATCTTCATGCCCTGACTGCTGTCAATCATTCATCTGAAAATGACTCTGTGGATTACTACAACCAATCTCTCCAAGAGCTTCTGGACCTACATGCTCCTTGAAGACAAGACTGGTGTCTTTCTCCCGTTCAGCCCCCTGATACACTGATGAGCTGCGCAGGATGAAGGCAACTGGCCATGCTATTGAGAGACGTGTAAAATCATCAGGTCTCTCTGTACATAAGCAGGCATACAAAGAACATCAGAAAGCGTACCCTATTCTCTTAAAGAAGCACGCTCCAAATATTATTCTATCATCAACACCTGCTCTCTAAACTCAACAGCTCTTCTCTACAATAACTCATCTGCTTAATCCCATTAAACAAACTCCTGAGGAATCTGTTCAAAAATGCAACCTGTTCCTTTCACCATTTAAAAACAAAGTTGACACTATCAGATCTCAGCTCCACAACCTCCCTGATCTTTGTTTACCATCTACCCGTCTGCATCCTGGGTCCCTGAGCAGCTTTGATGAAGTTGTTCAGAGTGAGGTGGAGTCCATCATCAAGAAAATGAAGCCTTCATCCTGCGACCTGGATCCATTCCCCTCGTCTCTGAAGTAAACATGAGGGTAACCACCATATTGTGTCTTTAAACATGTACGGTGCCACCCAGATGTAAAGGATATATAGGAGGTCAATATTAATACTGACCTCTTTACCTTAATTGATTTACTTATTCAGATTGAATAGTAATTCCACGGATTCCTTTCTTTTTCCGTTTATCCAATATTTCTGTGATCTTTATGATGGATAAGTAAAACAGAAGCCATAGAGTGACAATGGAAATGTTAACTTAGTTTGGTATGCCAAAGACACTACCATTTATTTAAAATAAATCAACTAAAATTAACACCATTACACTTTGATTGATAGATTTCACTTTCTTGCAATTTAATACGTCAGCACATTTAAATTGTAACAACAGACATACAGGATGTCATTATACTTAGTCTGTGGCTCTTAGCTTAAATATAGTTACCAGCTTAGAAATGGAGATGGAGAGATTTAAGAGGGAGAGGTTAAGAGAGGAAGTTATTTATCTTGAGTGTAACCAGAAATGACACTTTCCATCTGACTTCTGCTAAATTCCAGGTACCTTTGTAAACAGCTCTTTACCTTTTGACGACAGCCCGGTAAGAGAAGACCTTGCAGCTTTTCAGATGCACGGGTTCTTTGCGGGGCCAGTACATCTGAGCAGGTTATTCGTTTACCTTCCAACGTCTCCTGGTTTCGCGTTGGTCATCAGAAAATGCGTCAGCTCCTGGCCTCTGGCTCAAGATAACTTATTCCAGGAAGGAATAAACAAAGTTTGAGCTTACGCTCGGTTCGAAGTGGACTCATAACAACATGTTATTAGTATTTAACTGAATGACATGTCCTTAGCGTTTGACTGACGTTCATTCAGTTCTTTGGGAAGACCTCAATGCTGAGGCTTACACCAGCAGACTTCTCTCGTTCCAGCAAAAGCTTAGAACCTTAGTAGAACATCTGAGAGGAGAGAGACTTGTCTCTTCCCCATTGGTCCAAAAGAACCAGTCGAGCAGTTCACTTGTTGTTATCACGACTCAAGGTGAAATTCAGAGCAGAGAGAAATTGTTTAGGAAAAGTCAGAGAGTACTGGAGTCATTCTCATGAAAACAATGGATTAACTGTCTTCTGCATTTCTAAACAAAACGGCCGGGTCTCTTTGACCTGAGCCTTCAACTTTCACACAGCAGTGGACACAGTGATGTTTCACATTACAGAATAACACAGCATAAAAGCACACATCATGAAAATGACAAAATGTTATTCTTTTGATTACATTAGAATAAAATTAAAGAAGCCAATAGTCTCTTTTGGTGACTATGTTCTCAGATTACAACTAATGGAATAATTTGTAGTAAATGTCTTGCTTTACTGAGAGGTCAGTAAAGGTCATCTCTGGAACAGTTCAAAAATACAAAGGTGTATCAGAGCGGGCAAGGTCATGCCCACTACATCTCTCATAAAATCCAATCACTTTGCAATTAGCCCATTAATCACACAAGTAATAAATAAGTCTCTACAATCTGGTCATGTTCCACTGCCTCTAAAAACTGCCATCATTAGGCCTCTTCTGAAAAAAATCTAATTTGGATCCCGACATTTTTTCTAATTACCGCCCAATTTCCCACCTCCCATTTCTGTCTAAAGTGCTGGAAAAAGCAGTTGCTGCTCAGCTGCAGGACCACCTACAGCAACACTCTCTGTATGAGAAGTTCCAGTCTGGATTCAGAGTAGCTCACAGTACTGAGACTGCATTGCTGAGAGTTACAAATGATGTCCTCATGGCTGCTGACACTGGTTCTCCCTCCATCCTTGTCCTCCTTGACCTCACTGCAGCTTTCGACACTGTGGACCATAGTATCCTCCTCCACCGTCTTCATGTGGAGGTCGGTCTCTGTGACACTGTCCTGGACTGGTTCAAATCTTTCCTCTCCAATAGGCTGGAATGTGTTAGTCTTGGCAATGCCACTTCCCAGACAGTCGGTGTCTCCTGTGGTGTCCCTCAAGGGTCAGTTCTGGGGCCCCTGCTGTTTTCCCTTTACATGCTGCCTTTAGGTCAAATTATTAATCAGTTCAACATTTCTTTTCACTGCTATGCCGACGATACACAGCTTTACATCAGGACTGGAGCATCCTCATCATCCCCATCTCCATCTTCACTCACTGCCCTCTCTACCTGCCTGGAGGAAATAAGGGCATGGATGAATCAGAACTTTCTTCAATTAAACTGCTCCAAGACTGAGGCCATACTGATTGGCACCCCTCACCAGATACAAACATCAACTTTAACAACAATCTCCTTCTCTGGTCAAGACATCCCCCTCTCCACCTCTGTTACAAATCTTGGAATAAAAATGGACTCTCATCTTACATTTGAAAATCACATTAAGCATCTGTTTAAAACCTGCTTCTTCCATCTTCGAAACATCTCCAGACTTCGCCCATCTCTAACTTTTTCTGATGCTGAGAAACTCGTCCATGCTTTTGTCTCCTCCAGGCTCGACTACTGCAACTCCCTGTTTATTGGAATCCCGGGCAAAAATCTTCAGAAGCTTCAATATAATCAAAACAGTGCAGCCAGGATTTTATTGAGAGCTCATAAATTTGAACATATTACACCCATTCTCCATAACCTCCATTGGCTACAGAATTCAGTACAAAACTGCTCTCATTACACACCAATGCACACGGAACTTCACCTGACTATCTAAAGGACATTCTTGCACCATATTCATCCACCCGGTCTCTACAATCACAGAACAGTAATCTACTTCACATTCCACAAACCAAATTAAAGCCCCACTGACATGATTTTTTAATTTTCATAAAATTGCTCAAAATATATATCTTTTATCATTTAAATATGTTCATTTTTGCAAACAAAATGCTAAATCACTTTAATTTTGCTTTAAAAGTGATTTTGAACTTCAAGCCGTGTTTAATCATGGGAAATCCAATTACACACGAACGCACCATCTGTGACGTAACACTGGGCAGAGGGCTCTGGTCTCTTTAATAGCGGACCATTTAAAACCCGACAAATTTAGCAATCTATGTGAAGATTTGAGCTATTTGTCTTCATTTTGGGAAGCAGAAAATAGTTTGGGTGATGGAACAAGAAACAACAGGATCTAATTTAGGTCTGATGCTGTATCAGACTTACCTTCATGTCGAGCTGCTCATACCTGCGCACTGTGACAAGCCCAGAGCTCTGCCCGGTGTGACATCACAGATGGTGCGTTCGGGTGTAATCAGATTTCCCATGATTAAACACGGCTTGAAGTTCAAAATCACTTTTAAAGCAAAATTAAAGTGATTTATCATTTTGTTTGCATAAAGGAACATATTTAAATGATAAATATATATATATATATATGAATTTTATGAATAGTAAAAAAA
>JBBPBX010063030.1:0-20648 GCA_038048925.1 Garcialebias charrua
GAGATACTCAGGAAGCAGCACTGAATAAATTATCTACCTACAGAGTTGTGGCACTTCCCAGGGTTATATATGACAGATGACAGGCTCATCTACTTTATTCCTCCTCCCCCCCCCCTCATCTCTTCCACAACTGCTGCAGATTTTGACAGTATTAAGGGGGAAAATATGTCTTGTAAAACATTTTAGACATTGTTTAATATTTGCATGAGACATATTGAAAGGAACCAGCTTTCTCTCAGAGTGTGGATCACCCTGATGAGTACTGAGCAAAGGTACAAGTATGAGTGACATGGACATGTTGTTTTTGTCCAGATGTTAGCCCTGTCATCATGTTGGTGTCTTCCTGTTAATGGTGCTTAGATGGACTTCAAGGACAAATGGTGTGTTTAGTGACTTAATGGCCGTTCGGTGTCAGCACAAGACACAGGAACACAGCAGAATCACTTTCTTCTCGGAAGTTAATGGGGGATGAACAAACTAAAAATAAATGTTTGTGTTGCCTTTGGGTTAAAGGCTAATAATCCACCAGAGACACTGACTTCACTGAAAACAACAACATTTCCTTAAGGAAAAAGTCGTTTTCAACTTTTCAGCGCACGCATTCTGCAGCTGTCACCCGAAACAACACCAGCTCCATAACGTTTTGAAAGTAAACTGTGATAAATGCACCTTTTAACTGGCATGAGGTGTGCATGAAACAGAGCCAGAGGAAAAGACTCATTCATTATAGTCCCTGTTTTGTTCGGCTACTCTGCTCACATGCAGAATGCAAGTAAAGGTCGTTTTGCCTCTCTTAACACATTAGCATTTAAATAGCATTATATCTTCACTGAGTATCGCTGGCAGTTCCCACTCTTCTCTTGGCTGAGACTCTAACAGGAGCTGAAAACAAAGTTAAAAGATAATAAAGCGTTGCACCAGACTGAGATCAAAAGCACGCGACCTTCAGACTTGGCGGCGTTAGCATTGCACCTAAGCACAACGCTGCAGCACTGTTTAAGAGAGAATTACAATGAACTTAAACGCGAGTCCCAACATTGAGGCAACACCTGAGTAAAAGCCTTTTAGGTTTTGCATCAGCAAAAAGAATAATCTTTGGGTTTTCTGGGATCAGTTTCCAAACTGTTCTTTAATTTGGTTGATTTCTGACAATAAATACACATCAGTTTAAGAACAGTGATCCATCAAAAATACATGCTTGAGCATTATAAAGATTATTAGCATTAGCTTTAAAACAAACGTCAAAACTACAATATGCATAATGGGGGCACTTAGCACTTATGGACAGCTACTCCATCTTTATGCCAAGTTTGAAGGGCAGTTAGAGCAATGCTTGAGGCTGACATGAAAGTTAAACAAACATATAAACAACAATAATGACAAAAATATGAGGTGTAATATAGTAGCTTCTCATTGCACTTTAGTATATCCACATTGTGTGCATCTGAAATAAGAAAACAGCAATACATTTTTCTATCAACGATACAAATATCATTTAAAATGTCTGGTCAGTAGCATTGTATTTTTTCAGCTTCTCAATAAGGAACTAAGCAATTTTTTTTAACATTATTTATTTTGAATAATCAGCAAGCTATGCCTCAGTGCTATCCGCCTTAGCAAGGTCTTGAGCAAAGACATGAAGAAATCAACAAATCTGTCTAGGAAAACTGTCGTCTTCTAACAGCCCATCAGCAGAAGACTCAGACATGTCTCTGGCAGATATCCTTGTCACTTGTCCGTCTAGGTGACCGCTCAGTGTCACGTTTCTACCCCCTCCTGCCATAGTTCCTGTCCCCCTGCTCGGTTTTACCTCATGTTTGTGCCTCAGTTCAAGTCTGTTCCCGTCACCTTGCACCACACCCACTCTGCCTTGTCACCTCAATCAGTGTTCATCTGTTGCACCTATTCTCCTGCATGTTCACTCTCTACCAGTGCCAGATTATCAAACCCAAAACCTTCAAAGTAGCGTTAGTAGTAGAGTTCATGCCACAGCTTGTTTGTCTGCCTGGTTCTGACCTCATGCTTGTCCTTGGATTCCTCACTTTGCCTGTGCCTCATCTTGTTTGGAATACACTCTCTGACCACGGTACCAACTATGCTCTTCATTACCTCGACTACACCTCTTGGATCTTGTTTTGGATTAACATAAGGGATTCTGACCCCCTGAGTATGACCCCTGCCTGCTCTACCAGACCTCGCTTCTGGATCTGCCCTAAAGTTTCATGCTGCACAGGTCTCCTGCTCTGCTGCGTTTCACTTGCCGCTGGTGACGTCATCGGATCCAACTGTCAGAAGGATTCCATTCTCTACCCGACTGTGAAGTTTAGTAACTGTCTTTATAAGAACAGTCACATTCAAACCCAAGAAACTAAACACTTTAGTTGAAGGGGTGTTCATAAGGCTGACATGACACTGTCATGAACATGAACAAGTCTTTATGAAAGTACATAACTTTGTCATTAAGCGTCATTCGGTAAATTATGACACCTTTAATGCAAAGTTGACATTGGTCAAAATGTCTTTGTTATGACAATTTTAAATTAACTAAGATAAAAATGTCTTCGTCATGACAACTTGACATAGAAATATCTTTGACACTTAACGACAAAAATCATGAACATTCATATAGATTTGTTCATGTTCATGACAGGTCATGCTTATGACGCTGTCGTGTCAACCTTACAAACACCCCTTCAAATAAAGCTTTACCAACTGTCTCTACAGATTTGAGCCATCCACGAACCCAGATCTCCACTCGAAGCTCTGTTTAAATAAACTTTATTAACCATTCCTGTTGTTTGATGCTGTTTCTGAATCCAAAACACAAATCTTGTCACTCAGAGCAAATTACTGTATGTGTACGGAAATATAATCCAAACTAACCTTTAAGCATTTAAATGTTGACATAATACTAAGATAGCTATACGAATAGCTGGGAGATATTCTGTTGTCAGTAATATTATTCCTGCAGGAAGTTTGCATCCCAGAACATAAGCTACAAATAAATAGAGATCCTACTATTTACAGAAATCTGGCCAAAATCCAAAATGTATTTGGATCTTCGTTTCTTACTCTACTACCACACAACAGGACTGCAGCCCCTTGTGGTTCCTGCTGCACGGAGCCAAACGTGGTTATGTTTACACACCTGAGAGTGCTGTTGGGATGTGAAAAATGGCAGCAGGAGAGACAGACAGCTCCCATTCCCATCCTTCTTTAGCGATCAAAACCTCCATCCCACCATCTTTCTTACAGCAGAGTGGAAGTTAGCTTGAGCATGTGGAGGGATGAATTGAAGCAGAGAGAAGCCACTGAGGTTCTAAACAACAGTGATGCTCAAGGGAAGTTTTTGTGTGGTCGTACATTCAAGGAGCATCTCGGCTGATAACAGTCAGTTACTGTAAATTATTCTGATAAGAAAGTGAACAGGAGCTCTAACAGCAGATATGCACATTCCCGTCCATCAGCCTCCGCAATAATCTCTTCAAAAATGGTTAGACTATTGGCAGGCTGTCACAGTAAGCCTAAAATTACTATTTTTCTTCTCTAACACCCGAGTTTCCCCTACAGTGAGGCAAGCTGAACTCTGCCGTACTGAAGCATTTAGCTATGGAGAGATTATAGTGGCTAGATAAAGAGAAGCAGCTGAATGTCTGAATACTTATCATGAGTCAGCTAATGATGAAGTGTGTTATCTGTGCTGTGCTCAGCGCTCCTCCTCAGCTTTCTTTTCCTCTGCCAGTCAAAGTGGGGATGGAACAATGGGTGGAAGAAAGAAATTTAACAAAGTTTCAGGATAAGGAGCTTTTGTTCTTCCCAGAATGACAAGATTTGGGGGCTTTTGTGCTTTGGGAGTTTTTGCTTTTCTCTAATGTTTCTGGAATGTCACTTCCAAAATAAGGCACAGCTCATACAAGATTACATTTCTCCTTATTTAACAAACAATCTCCTGAAGCCAAAATCTTTCAAAGTAATTTTTCACTCTCGGTACTGAAACAACAAAAGCCCCCCCCCAACACAAACTCTTACAGAGCGGGGTTGATAAGAAGGGTTTGCATTTACATGGCACAACTGTAAATCCAGTAAAACAATCCAGCTATGAATTAATCATGCTGAATATGAAATTCTGCCGCAGGAAAAGCCCCACGAGTGAGAGAGAGAGAGAGAGCGGGAGAAAGAGAGAAAGTCCCATCTTATGCAACAACCACGGCTGCATTCCCAGGCATCTTGTTAGAGGATGTCTCAGAACTGCTGTTGCTGTAGCAACGCACTCTGAAGTTCACATCTTCTGCTGTCTTTGCAGCAACAGAGGACTTCAGGGGGGGAAACAGAGATAATCTACCATCACATTGCAAGGATGACACAGAAATACAGAGCCAAGTCAAAGGTAGTCTGTTTGAAATGCATATCAAACGCTTTTAAAGCTGAAGTCAGCAGTAGCTTAATCACTGCATCGGTTTTCTTGCTTCCTGGCACACGAGATGTTCTGTACTTATTCTGAGAGAAGTCCTATCACAAAACTGATTTTAAACCCCCCAGAGGATCCTTGCAGGCAACTTCAGTCCTTGGCCTAAAGAAGACAATTGAAATCATTTTCCCTTCTAATGTGATTTTCCTCTCTGCAGACCACAGCAGCCTCAAAAGAGGAGGGTGGAGGCTGGACATAATCTTTTTTGTTTTTGGGAGATGGCACTGATACTGACAGTCATCTTTTTTATTCATCCAAAGTCAGCTGACGCATGAGAGGCAACATGTCTGCTGTTAATCTGAACACAATCAGATCTAGGCCTGTCACAATAAACAATAAATCCAGTAATAATAATAATAATAATAATGTCATCATCACATTGTTATCATTGTATGTTTCCATACCATGACGAAATTAGTCTCTGCATTTAACCCATCCACCACCAAGTGGTGCATGATAAATGAAAATTATCGACTTCATTTTCATTTACTGGCTTTATCATTTCTTTGTGTCTCTTTCTTTCTACTGAAGACACTGGATGACAAAAGGCTCAACTCCAGTGCTCTTCACTGACCTCCCTTTCTCTTTTCTCTTTAAAATCTGTTTTAACCATCCAAAATCACGTTTTTAGATTGTTAAAAGCAGCTAAGCTGAGAAGATAAATACGAGCTAAGCTAACAGGCTAACCTTGGGAGAAAAAAAACTCAGTCTTGTCAAAGCTCCAAAATTCACGGTTGAAATGCGTGCCTTCATCTAAAAAGTTGTTTTTCTCTGCAAAAAGAAGCTAAGAACTTGTTTACTGATTTTTTTAAAATTAAAAGCTTTGTTTGACAAATGCTATGCTAAAGAGCTCAAACCACATCAAGCATCTGCCATTTTGAGAACCAAAAAACAGGATTGAGCGACAGTCCATGTCATGTCAAGGGGCCTCCCTCTCATTTTTCTTAAACAGAAATGTTGCTGTTCCCTATTATCTATCGTTCAGTTCAAACAGTCTTATACTGCCATCCAGTGGTCTAAAAAAGTACTACACACAAAAATTAACCAACATTTCTTCTTAAATGTGACAATTACTAAGAATTGACAATTTTCAAACAATATTATCGTTTATCACAATAATTTCTGAGACAATTAATTGCCCAGCAAAATTTGTCAGAAAAATTAAACATACATTTAAAAAAGGGTCCTGCTGATAAAAGAATTAACATTAGAGTTCAATGCACGAGCAGAAACAACTGCACTAACATCTTGATTTATATGGAGGAAGGTTGCTTGTTGCTCTCGGGAATGAAAGCAAACCCAGGCATATCTGACAGTACTGTAAATGTAATTAGTTTAAGTACCAAGCTAATTTACCAAGCTAATTTCATAGCAGCTCGATGGAGAAAGAGCTTTTGACAATGCCCTGGATTCTAAACACATCATACAAAAATCTTATATGCAAGCAGGGGAGTTGCCAAACAGGAGAAAACCACTTCATGTTGTTGTGATGAGCTTGTTTACCGATGTGATGTCTCTATTATCACTAATGTGAAGGTGCATTTTGGGTTTTGATTGCTATTAAAATATTCAACTCTGCTCTGCTGAGAAGGTTAAACATTAACTAAAGCTCCCCTCTAGGCATGTTTTAAATTACATAAAAACTGTGGTCTCTAAGCAAATATATTGTTTTTCATCTAAGCTGAAAAAAAAAAGTTCACACTTTTGCCCATTACTATACTGACGGGACAAAAATGAGTTTAACCAAAAAAGATAGCAGAGACCCACAAGCACATATGCTATGATTAATACAAGCCTGCATCTGTCCACAGAAAGCACAAATTAAATTTAGGAGAAAACATTAGAATGTCAGTAAATCCAGACTGAATTTTCAAAGTGACCTTTTTTCATATTGTGTTTTGGAAACGGATTACCAGTGTGAACATAAAACATACAAGATAAACCAGTTTAACTTGTCCATTTATCCACTGGTGACCACTATATCAGATTCAGAGTCAGAGTCAGTCAGAGTACTTTTATTAACATTGCACAAGTTTTCACCAGTACAGCGTGAATATGTACGCACAGTCATCCGGAAGGGGGCGAGTGTGTGAAGCTGCTGCTTATCAGACCACATGAGACATCATATCACATTATGTTCTTCAGCGCGGCCTCTCCCATCCATATCGGGATGAAGGTCAAAGTTGTGAAAACAAGGAAAGAATCATGAGGGTCACAGCGTTGGTATTAAAAAAGATGTATCACATTTTGTCTTTCAAGACACCATATTTCCACTACATTAGGGCTTAGTGTATTACTAGTTGATGTTTTTCTTAGTTAATTCTAGATGTTATTACTGTTCTTTTTCTTTTTCTTTTTTTTCTCTTGCAGTTGTTGTTGGATGTAACTGGGACCCCGTGTACATAATCTCGTTTTCATCACATGTACCACATGCGGTGCAAATGACAATAAAGACTCTTTGACTCTCTGACTCTGATATGAGACAGAAAAAACTATACCAGAAGCACATTTAAGACAATCACATGTTGCATTTTGAGACTGAGGCAGTGAGACTTCTGTCCATGAGACATTCCAGATAGCAAACAGTTCTGAGGTGAAACCAGCCGGCCTCCGATAACGCTCATAAAAAAGTTCTCCGGGGGGAGGGGGGGTGTAGCGATAGTGCAGCTGTTTGCCTCAGAAAACACGTCTCAGGAGAAATTTGACATCCAGCCTTTTTCCAAGGCTGTTTAGGGTAAAGTCAGATAAGGATTACAAATATTTTTCACTTCAGGCAGACAGTATAATTCCTTCAGCCTTGAGTCTTGCTGGGCAACTCTGATATGGTCCAATTCTGGACTTTTTCCTCTGATCCAGCTGTGGCCCTTAGATGTTGACCACCAACGTCCAGAGTCCCAATCCGAGCGGATGATCTGTGATCCTCAGATCGTGTTCATCCTCCGGATTAGCTCGTAAACAGCTAATTTCCGAGGTCACGGCGCAGATCAGATTGGGTGCTCCAACATTATGTTCTGCTGCTGTTCTCCCTCAATGGCCAGTGCTCCACAAAACGCCAAAAAAGCAAAGCGCCGCCATCGTAATCCAATTTAATCCAGATTCTTCACATTCCCTCAGAGCACACAGAGAGCGAGATGTCACCATTCCATCGAATCCATGGCGTATCTCTCGTTTCGTCTGCGGGGATGGGCAGGCTCCCCGTGCCTTATCTTTTGTTGAAATCTTTCAGTAGAGTTGAATACCCATACCACCCAATTCATCTTAATCTTTGTTCGAGGTGCTTCATGAGAGCTGCAGACAAGACAAAAAGCAGCGGCAGCAGGGGAGGGGAGGAGAGGAGGGCGACTGCCTCCTTCAGAAGCCAGAATAGAAAAAAGGCGACTGCCTCCTTCAGAAGCCAGAACAGAAAAAAATCACAGGGACACACAAAGACAACCAACCTTCACACAAGGCCGCTAACATCTATTAACAATTTACCATTGCCAATTAATTTGACATATATATTTTTTGGTCTGTTAGAGGAACCTGGAGTACCCGGAGACAACCCATGCATGCATGGAGCGAACATGCAAAGTCCACACAGAATGGTTATATCCAGGTTGTTTAACCTGAAATGTTCTTGCTGTGAGGAAACAACACTAACCATTACTTGTCCCATTCTTTAAATTGTATTTCGTTTTTTACATGGGCAGTTGTGGCTGAGTGGTTAGAGCAGTCGTCAGCAAAAGTTGGGGGTTCAATTCCACCAGCAGGCACATGCTGACGTGTCCCTGGGCAAGACACTGAACCCTTCATTGCCTCTGATGTGTGTCCCATCAGTGTATGAATGTGATAGAGCACTGATTAGTCATTCTAGATATATAGTAGAGTGCTGTATGAATGGGTAAATGAGGGCACAGATTGTAGTGTAAAGCGCTTTGAGTATCTTGATAAGAAAGAAGCTATACGAGTACAGTCCATTTACCATTCCATTTACATTTTCTTGATAAATCTTGTTTGGCAGGTTGCGTTTTACTGAACCCATCCATAATATACAAATGTATCCATAGCAATGAAAAAAAAAAACCCACCACAATAACCTATTAGAGATTTCTTTTAAGGGGTTCACGTAAGAGACAAATCGTGCTTCTTTTCTTCATAAAACACTTTATGTGCATTTTTTCACTATCATTTTTATGATTCCATGTGTCCCACTATCCATTATCTTTTTTCCATGCCTCTTCCTTTTTTGGAACATGGGGGTACCAATATCCAGCAGTCAATGCGCAACAAGTGGAGGATACCTTGGACAGGTCTTCAGTCCATCACAGGGACACATTGAGACAAACAACCATTCACTCTATCACTCACACCTAGGGACAATTTAGAGTTACCAATCAATCAGTCTAACATGCATGTTTAGGTCTGTGGGAGGAAACTGGAGTACCCGGAGAAAACTTACACATGCACGGAGAGAAATGCAAACTCCATCCAGAATGGCCCCCAACCCCCCAACCCAGATTTGATCCGGTGACCTTCTCGCTGAGAAGCGGCATCTGTACCAAATGTTCCACTGTGCCACCCCTACTCGATATGTTACTATAAAAATGTCAGTTTTCTTGTGAAAGATTTCTGTGCTCTACTTTAGTTGTAAAGTTTAGGCTCTCATGTTGTAATTTAGAATAGGACTTTTCTACTTTGCATTCTCATATTGTTTTGACTAGCAAAAACAGGAAGCCCATGTAATGTAACACCAACAGACAAGTCTGTTAGAATAATAATAATAATAATGATGAATTTAATTTGTAACGCACTTTTCATTAACAAAAATCTCAAAGTGCTACAAAGTGCAACTAAAATCAACGATCAAATAAAAACAAGTGATAAAACCAAGTAAAATCAATGATAAAACAACAAAAATCAATAATAAAATCAATTAAATATAATGATAATATCAACTAGATCAAAGATAAAATCATGTGGAGGCAGAGTAGGCTTGCTTAAAAAGAAAGGTCTTTAAGCCTTTTTTAAAGTCAACCAGTGACTGTGGAGCTCTCAGGTAGTCAGGGAGGGAGTTCCAGAGGCGGGGGGCAGCCACACAGAAGGCCCGGTCTCCCATAGTCCTTAATTTGGTTCGAGGAATGTGAAGGAGATTACTGTTCTGTGATCGTAGAGACCGGGTGGATGAATATGGTGCAAGAATGTCCTTTAGATAGTCAGGTGAAGTTCCGTGTAAGCATTGGTGTGTAATGAGAGCAGTTTTGTACTGAATTCTGTAGGTGACAGGAAGCCAATGGAGGTTATGGAGAATGGGTGTAATATGTTCAAATTTACGAGCTCTCAATAAAATCCTTGCTGCACTGTTTTGAATATATTGAAGCTTCTGAAGGTTTTTGCCAGGGATTCCAATAAACAGGGAGTTGCAGTAGTCGAGCCTGGAGGAGACAAAGGCATGGACGAGTTTCTCAGCATCAGAAAAAGTTAGAGATGGGCGAAGTTTGGAGATGTTTCGAAGATGGAAGAAGCAGGTTTTAAACAGATGCTTAATGTGATTTTCAAATGTAAGATGAGAGTCCATTTTTATTCCAAGATTTGTAACAGAGGTGGAGAGGGGATGTCTTGTCCAGAAAAGGAAATTGTTGTTATAGTTGATGTTTGTATCTGGTGAGGGGTGCCAATCAGTATGGCCTCAGTCTTGGAGCAGTTTAATTGAAGAAAGTTTTGATTCATCCATGCCCTTATTTCCTCCAGGTAGGTAGAGAGGGCAGTGAGTGAAGATGGAGATGACAATGGTGATGATGGTCCAGAACTCAGCTGCCCGTGTCATCACTCAAAGCTCCTACTATAATCACATCACTCCTGTCCTGCAGCAGCTCCACTGGCTCCCGGTTAAATCACGCATCATCTTCAAAATTCTACTTCTCACGTTCAAATCTATCCACAACCTTGCCCCTCCTTATCTATCTGACCTCCTGCAAATCTCCATCCCATCACGCTCTCTCAGATCCTCCTCTTCACTACACCTCCATGTACCCTCTGCCCGCCTCTCCATCATTGGGAGCAGGGCCTTCACCTGCTCTGCCCTGGAACGCTCTACCGCCAGACCTTCGAAACACCACCTCCCTTTCTCTGTTCAAGACAGCCCTGAAAACACATCTCTTTAGACTAGCTTATCATTAACTTTACTAAATGTAATTTTATTATTTTGTATTTTATAATCTTTATGTATTTTGTATTTCAATTTGTCACTGATAATGTTTGAACTGTATTTGTTTGTTAAGTGTCCTTGGGTGTCCTGAAAGACGCTTTTAAATAAAATGATTATTATTATTATTATTATGATGATGATGATGCTCCAGTCCTGATGTAAAGCTGTGTATCGTTGGCATAACAGTGAAAAGAAATGTTGAACGTATTAATAATTTGACCTAAAGGTAGCATGTAAAGGGAAAATAGCAGGGGCCCCAGAACTGACCCTTGAGGGACACCACAGGAGACACAGACAGAACCAGGTCTACTCATTTAGAGCAAATATAAACCCTTAGTAGGGCCACAGTAAAGACTAGAGTCAATTGGACAGTATGTTGTATCTTCAGTCCAAGCAACCATTAATTCATTCAACCTTTATTTAGACAGATAAATCACATTGAGCCTTGAAGACTCATTTACAAATGAGATATGTTTAGACAGACAAAAAGTTGTGAAAGTGAACACGTAAGATTTGGAGGCAAAAAAAAAAATCCTCTCACACTCTTTCCAAATTTAAACCAATTTAAATATTCCTCAATTACACCCTTGTGTCTACTGGTTTTCTCTTAAGTTGTACCTGCAGGATCATAATTTCAAGACATTTAAACTTTTGTCCAGACCAAGTTGAGAACAAGACAAAAACCAGCTCAGGAATATAGAGCTTATTTTCAGCAGCAATACTGACAGATGAAGAAGTCCCAAAGATGACAGTGAGACTGGTGACACAAATACAGTCTAAATCCAGAAGACACTGCAGCAACTTCTCCGGGATGTTTTTTTTATTTTTTATTCACCAAATGTGAACAATCAATGCATTGATATGCTGCAGGGTCACACAAATCACCCTTCAAATCAGCCCTACTGCTAAATCTGCAAAGCTGTTGCACACCCTTTTATATTCCATATGACGTCTATTCAACTGATTTACAGAGCTATGCAGAAATGTACACTAAAATGTTGTCAGCAACTGTGCAAAAGCATTGTTTGGGTGCAGGCTGCTCTTCATTTGCCTCTTCAGGCAGTCACTGAAAACACATGATTCTAGTAATAATTCAGTGAAGACAGGGGGCTGATTGAGTCGGCCCCCTAAGATCCATCAGGAGGAGCTGTAATGGGATGAACAGAGACACGGAAAACACGGATAATGGCTTGACGCAAGACTGGAAAGGACCGTTGTTTGACACTGGAGTGAGGAAGACTGAGGGAAACTCGCAGGAGCAGAGAAAACACATCGACAGCAGGTGTTTCAATTGATTGATGACAAGCTGACCTTGTAGCCCATTTTCAGCTGATATCCCTACTTCACGCTATTTTTATTGTCACCCCCAGGGGTCTCCTGGCAGCCTCTGCCACTGAATCTTGTCAACAAGATTTTTTTTTTATATTTGCAGGTGAACTGGAGTAATTTGTCATGTCAGACTGACTATCGCACATGAATGCGTGGGAATCTGTGTGTTGTCAGCTAAAGAGTGGCAGGCATACTGCAGGTGTAAGAAAAGGGCTGAAAGACAGGTGTTCATTCAGAAACAGCAAAGTGAGGTTTTCTGTGAACCTAATGTCATCACAATACAGGTTGACGTAAAAGTACACCATTAATCTCACTTAGTGGAAATCATATAGTTTTCTGGTAGAATATTATTCTCAGGTTAAAAAAAAAGTGAGATAGGAATTCTCTGAAGCTCAACATTAATCTAAAAGCATTTTTTGACACAACTGTCTCTAGCAAATAAAAAATGGAATCACAAACACAAAAGACATCCCTCTGTCCACCCACTCCAGCAAAACTCTACAATCATTTCTCTTCATTTATTTCCTCCAAGCTTTAAGATGTAGGTTGCTTGGAAACAAATCTGAAGCGCACCACCAGGACCAGAGCGTTACCCTTTGCCTGAAGCTGCTTACAGTTTGTGGCAAGATGTGACAGCCACATCAGCCAGTAACTGTGACCCAGTTCCAATGCCTGAAGCTCAGAAGTCTGCAGACTATAAAATATACTGTGATAGGCTGGCATAAAACGTCATATCTCAAAAGCTTACTTCCTCTTCCTTCCGTTGCCTAAATTTGGGCACATCCTGTTGGGTTACGTTTTTGTGATGATTATCACAACTACCATCACAAAAAGTTATTACAAATAAATAACAGAATAACATTAACCTGATATTTATATAAAGTATTTTTTTGGGAGAATCAACTGTCTCAATTCAGGTTTTTTGTTTAGTTATGTAGCACTAATTTACAACAAAAGCCATTACAAGGTACTATTCAGGGAAAATAAGTCCTTACTCAGTTTAGATCTAGATTAAAAGGGAAAACAGTTAGAGCAGAAAGTACAGACAAGAATAAGAGTCAACAAAAAAAGCCCTAAAATAATTAAATCCACTTAAAAAAAAACTTTTAGTCATTTATCAAAACAGCAACTGTAACAATACCAGTATGGACTCTTTTGCATGCAACCCTCCTTTTCTGTCCATTTCACAAAATGCTCTGACAAAATGTTTTTCGTGTAATTATTTTGTACCCAGTGACAAGATTCGTGTTTTGGATTCAGAAAACAGCACATAACAACAGGAATGATTAATAATTTATTAAAACGGAGCTGCTGGTGGAGGTCTGGGTCAGTGGATGACTCAAATCTGTAGAGATAGATACGTTAGTTTCTTGGGATTGACTGTGATGGTTCTTGGGGAAATAAGGACAGTTACTTCACAGTCAGGTAGAGAAGGGAATCCTTCTGACAGCTGGATCCGATGATGTCACCAGCGGCGAGTGAAATGCAGCAGAGCAGGAGCCCTGTGCAGCATGAAACTTTAGGGTAGATCCAGAAGCGAGGTCCAGTGGAACAGTCAGGGGTCATACATAGGAGGTCAGAAAGCCTTATCTTAATCCAAAATGAGATCCAAGAGATGTAGTTGATGTCTGGGAGAGCAGAGTTGCCGTGGTCAGAGAGTGTAATCCAAACAAGATCAGAGTCAGAGAGTCTTTATTGTCATTTACACCGCATGTGGTACATGTGATGAAAACGAGATTATGTACACAGGGTCCCAGTTACATCCAACAACAAATGCAAGAGAAAAACAGTAATAACATCTAGAATTAACTAAGAAAAACATCAACTAGTAATACACTAAGCTTAATATAGTGGGAATAAACAGCAGCACGAACATGAGTTTGTATGAGCAGATGGTCACAGATGAACACAGATGAACACAGCAACAAGAAAACAGATCAGCATCAGCACAATGTGATATTTTGCAGTGTTTATTTTTTATTTTATTTTTATTTATTCATGAGTCTAACAGCCTCAGGGTAGAAGCTGTTCCTCAGTCTAGTGGTTCTACATTTGATGCTCCTCAACCTCCGTCCTGAGGGGAGTGGGGCAAAGAGTGAGTGTGCTGGGTGAGTGAGGTCTTTCATGATGCAGGTGGCTCTTTTCCTGCATCTGGAGGTGTAAATGATGAGATGAGGGACAAGTAAAGCAAGGAATCCAAGGGACAGGCAAGAGGTCAGAACCAGGCAGACAAACAAGTAGGGTTGGGCATAGAGAATCGAGAATCGTTCGGAACCGGGACTAAATGTCCGGTTTTCCCGGAATCGTTCAAAATATTAATTTTCGATTCATATGTTCGATGCTAGTCCGCCAACCGGAAGTAGCCGCCTAAGCTGAAGAAGAATTTGCCGCCGAAAACCAACGAAGAAGAATCCGAAGTGTGCAACCGCGGTCTAAGCGTGGCTTAACTTTAATAAAATGAAGTCAGCTCAGTGCAACACTTGCAATAATTTTCTATCATGTAAAGGAGGGTGGAGAAGTAAAATAGTGGCTCGTCTTTGACGCGCTTCGCTGGATTATTTTTGCTTCGTCCGTGTCCGACCGGAAGTGGTCCGTTCATCAAAAACGCTCCGCCGGACTTTTTGCTGCTTCATCTCCATTAAGTTAAATAAAACTATAAACTACGTCTCATACAAACATTAAAGGTGCAATCTGCAGTTCTGTAGTGCAGTCTGTAAGTTGTCTAAAAATATATTTTTAACAAATTTCTTCACTCTGTCACTATCGCCTGACAGACTGATGTTAGACAAAGTAATCTCTGAAAAAAACTATAGTCCCCTTGCTTCTCCAGGTGGTAAATAAGAATTTCTAAAAAGCCACAGTGACCCGCCGTTAACCAGCCAATAAAAACAGTTTTTAACCAGCCAATAAAAACAGAGCTTCTCACTTCTCACGCTCCTAACCCACCCCCCCCCCCCGTCCCAGCCCGCAGCGGCCGCGCAGGTTCTCGTTGAAATAATTGCAAAGCGATGCAAAACTGTTTTGTATGTGACACAAATGTATTAAATTCCCCTTCTTCATCCCTGATCTGGACTTTTCTTTTGTTTTTTTGCCAAAAGTCAAGTGATCGCTTCCTCCTCCGCTGAATCATGACAGAAACATTGAAGAAATGAATGAATTTGTCACGAGCGAATTAAACTCATGTTCAACGTGGCTGCGCGCGGCTCTGCAGATTTCATGGTGTTCTGGCGTGCTGGACCAGCGCTCCCTGTTTTCATTTTATTTTTTAGAATGTTTAATTAACATTTAATCACAGAACTTTGCAGCTGCTAACAGGACATGCAGTGGAGGTGGAGCATTCGGAAGCAGATCTGAATTTCACAGAGACCACGCGGGAGCAGAGCCATATATGGCTCTGAGTGGGGAGGGACCAGAATGCTTTCCCAGATGAAAATTTTCCTAAGTGCTACGTTCTACAAAAACTGCAGAGTGCAGCTTTAAGGCAGCTAACAAGTTATACTCCACTTAAAGCGGTAAGTCAGCTCAAATACAAACACAATGCTAACGTTAGCTCGTATTTTTCTCTCAGACAAACGACCTGAAATGGCTAACGTTAGCCAGGTGTTCACCACAGCATCCAAGAGAAATACAGTACATCGGTGCAACTGAATGAAGAGTGACACAGCACGATTACAGCATATGTTGTGAAAAGGTTGCATCCCTTTTCAGATGTGGAATCACCAATGTTTAGGTTAGTTAGACAATAACAACAGAGCTAATAACTGCCCAACTAACGTTACAGTAACAGGGATATGTTTGTTTATATGTTTGCAGGGACATGCTGAAAACCATCAACCCAAGTAGCACCCAAGTGGGCAGCACGGTGGCACAACTGGTAGAGCTGCTGCCTCTCAGCGAGAAGGTTGCCGGTTCAAATCCCGGTCCGGGGCCTTTCTGGGTGGAGTTTGCATGTTCTCCCCGTGCATGCGTGGGTTTCCTCCGGGTACTCCGGTTTCCTCCCACAGACCAAAAAACATGCTTGTTAGGCTGATTGGTGACTCTAAATTGACCCTAGGTGTGAGTGTGAGAGTGGATGGTTGTTTGGTGTGAGTGAGACAGGTCCCTCTTGTAAATGAGTCCCCGTGACTCAACGAGGCTAGCCTGTATAAATAAAGGTTGAATGAATGAAAAAGTACACACCACGTACCATGGACCACTTGTCAAATAAGTTAATCCCACCTTGTTATAAGGTGAAGAAGAGCTGCTCTGCACTTTAAACAGAAGATGGATGATGTGTCTGGGAGCAGATACAGAGAAAGATGATGGAGCAGGTGAAGTGGCATTCATGCACAAATGTCCTTTCTGTTATTAAAATATGAAATTTAAATCCTAGTAATATTCTTTGTGGTCAACAGAGGAATACTGTGGAGATGATGGGGTCAGCATGCAGTCTGAGGAAAGGCCTGAGAGTGAAGATGAGGATAATTTTGTTTGATATTCTGCAGCAGGTTAGCCCATCAGTAACATGACTGCAGCATCAGACACTCAACATGTGTTTCCATGAGGTTTTCAAACATAAAGCTCTCTTGTGAAAGTGTACCCCTGCGAAAAGAAAATTCATAACATATTGAAGTTCATAAGTTTGATATTTATATACTGGTTGAAAATAGCCCTGTGAGAATTCCTAGAAAATTTAACAAAAAGTAAAAAGTTCATAGCATTAAAATTCAAATAGAAGTTCAAATTATTTCATCCTGAAAGATCTCTGGCTAACTACTGTAGCTCTTTTATAACATGATGGAGTTAAACTCAAAGCAGTCTACTCAGATGAATAGTGTTAACTTATTATTTTTATATTAAAGTTTCTGTTAACTTATTTTTACATTTGATTGTTTCTGTTCAGTGCCCTGAGACGACTTCTGTTGTGACTTGGCGCTATACAGTATAAATAAACTGAATTGAATTGACATGTCTTTTTTTAACCCCACCTACAAAAAGAATCGGAATCGAGAATCGAAAAGAATCGGAATCGAAACGAAGAACCGGAATCAGAACCGGAATCGCTCAAATTCAAACGATGCCCAACCCTACAAACAAGGCTGTGGCATGAACGCTGGACATCTACTTTGAAGGTTTTGAGTTTGATAATCTGGCACTGGTAAGCCCCTTTCATAAGACAGCTCGGTCCGGCCCTGATATGTGTTCAGTCCTCCAACGAGCATTCAGAAAAAACATGAACGCGGATTGGCGAGATAATTTTACTCGCCTCTGATGCGCCCCTGATCCGCCAGCAGAGGTAGTGTCAGGGCCGGATCCGAGCCGGGCAGACCCACTTGTGAATGCAACCCGCGGATCCACGCTCAGAATATGATGATGACAACAGTGAGCAACCGCAGGATTAATCAACAAGCAGATTTATTAACAAGAGAAAATTAAAAATGACACGAAACAGCAACTTGTAAAAGTTATTCTCTCAGGTGGTGTTATGCCTGTGGTTAACACAAACTCCTTTTTTTTCCAATAAAAGACAAACGTAAAATAAGTTGTCCCGAGTGAGATTTGAACCCGAGTCAAGAAAAGGCTTGGAACTGAAACCTAACGCTCTAACCACTGGACCACCGGGTATGTTGCATTTTGTAGTTCCAGTCTTGCATTTAAGGAATCGCCCCTTAGAAAATCCTGGCTATGCCCATGTAAAATACGCTGATTTGTAATCAGTTATTAACAGAAATTAAACTCAGTAACACTAACATATAAAGCTTTGCAGCCTCTGCAACGGAGCAGGCTGCAGCGGAGCAGCTGTGTGTGTGCGCGCGCTGATAAGTGCAGCTGTAGATGTGAGGAAATATTAAAAATGACACGAAACAACAAACGTCTGACATCTGTCCCACAATAAATACGTCGCGGTCCAGCTGTGTTCTGCTCCACGCCTCTTTTGGATCCGCGCTGCGGGTTCACTTATGAAAACGTTTATGTGAGCGGGACCTGCCCGCCTTCAACTGTGGTCTTATGAATGACCCGGGAAGGATTAAAGCCGGACTGGTCTGTGTGGGAATTGCGCGGATCTGACTTATGAAAGGGGCTGTAGAGAGTGAACGGGGAGCTAAAAAAGCAGGAGAACAGGTGCAACAGATGAGCACTGATTGAGGTGACAAGGCAGAATGGGCGTGGTGCAAGGTGACGGGAGCAGACAAACTGAGGTACGAACATGAGGTAAAACAGAGCAGGGGGACAGAAACTATGGCAGAAGGGGGGAGAAACGTGACACCCAGTGGCACAAAAACAAAAAAAATTGTGTCTAAGTATGTGATGTATTTAATAAAAATAAAAACAGATTTTACATTTGGCCATGAGCTGCTCTTGGTCCAAAAATAATCATCCATCCATCTTTATCCACTTCTTCCTTTACGAGATGCCGGGGTTACAGGTGCCCGTGAATAGCAGCCACTGTGTGAGAGTCCAACAGAGGGACACATCAAGCCAAACAACTATCTACACTCACACCACAGCCTTTTGTGGCCCTTTTGATGCAATATGAAGTGCTTCGAGAAGAAATATATTTCTGCTGACATGTGAACTGGTAGCAGTGTAAAAGTTTATGAAATAGTACAGATGTGGGCAACATATGGCCCACATATTTTATGTGGGCAAAAATGTGGCTCTTTGATTGTTTTAAATACCTTTCTTTGCCCGTTGGAAAAAATGTTGCCCATCCCTGGAATAACATTTACATGAACCGCTAAGATTTTTTATATTGGAGGTGTTTTACCACAACAGCAATCCACTTTCCTTTAGCTTGTTAATCCAGTCAGAATTAAACTTTATTATTCCAAAAGCAAGTTTTGCAAATAATAATAATTCAGAATCCCTAAGGACTTTGACAGCCTTCCCACTCTCACATTTATATTTAACAACACAAACCCTGTAAGGTAACAACCTCCTTGTATCTTTATCCTCTAAATCGTGTCCTTCAAGTCTAATATTGAATTTAAAAAAAAATTCCAATAGTGTACACAGACTGCAAATGAGTGAACAGAACAGTTACTCCGTGAGCCCCGAGAATCTCAATCAAAGCAGAAACGTAACTGTTTTGGGAGCCGGTTTAATCGTGTAGGCCTTTTTTTCTTCTTTTTGCATTTGTCAGAGAGATCACACCATACTGCGAGAACGCGAATGACAAAGTGTTCGATATTTGCAGGAACGACTCAGAATAAACAAACTGTTGCGCTTAGGTAATGCCTGTGAGAATATGTGATCCTCCTGTAAATGAGAACAGGTGCTGTTCTGCTTCAGTGTTTTGTGTTGAGAAAAAGGAAGCCTACAGGAGCAAAGCACGGGGACAAATCATCCCACAAGAAGGTGAGGGACGCATGCAGCCAAGCATGTTCAAGATGGATTGTTTCTTTTCAGCATGAATTAACACGTGATATATGAAACATGCTGAAATCTGTTTCACTCATTTGTCAATTATATACGATTTAATAGCTAATTGCATTTCACTTGTCATACTTTAATGCTGTACAAATGTGACTAGGGGGAGATCTGGTTTAACTGATGCATATTCAGCTTCCTCCTAATGCCATGGGTTTTGTCAACCTGATAAAGTCAGTAGATAATAACTAATTATCTGCTTTTATTAATGTCATGTATACTCAAATGCAGCAGGGCATCAGTCACAGAGGCTGCTTAGTGCGAAACTATGTCGCAAACAAATTAGGAGGGATAGATTTGTAGACACAGGGCCACATTTGTAAAAGAGAAGAAGCAGTCTAGGTCCACAAAGCTGCTCCAGTGGATATAAAGTGTAATGGTGTTGGTTTTCATTAAGGTGTTTATGAGGTTTATTATAAGTATGAAGGAATACTTTAAGGTCATCAAATAAATAAGCAAAGAGTCAATACTAAAGGTCAGTGAATATCGATTGTAAATTTGGCAGATTTGGACAATTGTGCAGATTTGTGACATTTCTTTATTTGATCAAAAAGTAGATGTGTTTTATATTGATTTTGACATTTATAAATCATCTGTTGTTTGTATCATCACACACACACAAAAACTCCCTCTAAACTACGTAGCAACACAAAAGATCATTACAGAAGTCTCCTAAAAAACAAAAAAACAAACAAAAAAAAAACAATCTTGAGCCAGTGTTTTGTTCTTTAAATGATTACTTCAGTTTTTGCTCGTGTTCTCTTGTTTCATTCAGATGCAGGTCACAGCAGTGGCTGTGTGAAGAAGGATTTAAAAGGTAAAGATGATCATTTGAGGTGCCAGAAGAAAATATCGCTGGCAGAATTACCTGGACGGCAGTGTCTTTGCAGGCAGTGATGAATTGTTTGAATATTAATTGAAGCTGGCTGTGAAAATACACAGTGTTTTAGAGAGAACCCCCATTAAGCTCTCTATGCACCCTTTGAAAGCACTTTAGCTCAGAAGTGGCTTGCTGCTAATAAATGATAATAATGTGAGAAATCTGCAGGTTAATGTGCTTTTCAGGTAAAAAAGGACAAAAAAAACAAGGCTAATTTCTCCTTTGCCCACTTTAAACCTTTGAGCCAAGTTTTGTGTAACTTGTAAAGAAAAAGCAGTGCTGCATTTGAGTTGAACAATTCTGAAGTCATTGTCTGAAGTCAAAAAGTGTGTGTGTGTATATATATGTGTGTGTGTGTGTGTGTGTGTGTGTGTGTG
>JBBPBX010063031.1:0-20647 GCA_038048925.1 Garcialebias charrua
TTTTTTTTTTCCATTTATAGATGGCCTCCCTTCACACCTTATAGCCATCCTCTCACTCCAATATTTTTTTTTTTTTTTTTTTTTTTTTAATAGAGAAAGAAAGAAAAGAGAAAGTGAGACAACAAAACAAAACAAAACAACAAAACAACAATTGTCCACAGAAAGAGCACAAGGCAAACACACCAAACCTCCGTCCACAATCCTGCAAAGCACATGACAGAACACAACAACGAAACATACAAGCATAAAGACTGATAATATTCATGACCTTGCAAATATTTCTATAAATACACATACCCATACCTACAAATATATATACAATATACATACATATATATTTATATTCATTTATATACCCATCTACATACATCTACTATACATCCCTGCATCCATTTGTGTGTGGTTGTGAGCATGCATAAGTGAATGAGGTTCCTCCAATAGAACATTTAGTAGCGACTGTGAAGCATCAGAGACCCGTCCCCCCAAAGCCCGAGACAGACGAAGGGGCGATCAAAGCCCAAGACCCCAGGAAGGACCCCGAGCCCAGAGTCCCCAGGACCACCCGAACAGGACGAGCCACTCGTCCACTCCCCAGATCCGACCAAGTGGAAGAACCGGACGAACCCCACCAGGGACCACACACAATGACCCCCCGGGGTCAACAGCGACAATACACAGGCCCCCGCCGGAGCCCGCTGCACCGACGTAGCCCCAGGGCCGGTCACCGAGGCTCGGGCACCGGGGACGCCCATCCCTCAGGTCCAGACCTGACAGGACCAGAGGATCCGAGCCCCACCAGGCAGCCACCAGGCCGAGCTGACAAACGCCCAAGCGCCCTGAAGTCATCTTCACTTCTATACCTTTTTACTCCACCATGTAACACCTAGTGAAGAGTTATACTGACACCTAGTGGATAAACTGTTTTATTGACTCCACACACCGACAAAACTAAACCTCTTCCTGGTTGTTGTTTTTTAAAATGTCCTTCTCCTCTTAAATTGCAACTCCCCTCTCTGTCACAAAACATTTTCTGGAAGTTGATGATTTCGGACATTAAACATTATTCATCGGACAGTGTACAGTGTTACAGTAAAGCGTTCGCCTCCAACGAGATCAGATAAAGGGGTCAAAACAGTTTTTTCTTAAATTTAAATAGCATAAAACTCCACCTTTAAAGGTCATTCATAGTTAAACAACTCGATTATATTATGGATATGTTTAAAAGTTGCCTCAAAAGTCATGATTATATCCGTTTTCTCATCAACATGCGGTACTTTCAGCAATGGGCGGAGCCCCATGCGCGTTCCCGCGACAGGGGGTGCAATCCACGGCAGGCATGCTCTTCTCGGCATACGGCAACCTTCTCGCTGAGAGGCAGCAGCTCTACCAGTTGTGCCACCGTGCTTGTTCTAACGCAGAGACAACTTTTACAAAATAAAACAAACAAAAAAATATATAATACTATTAAATAAGATGTCAACTCTGCTCACCCTGAACTCATACGTAACTACGTTACACTACAGTGCATTAAAATACTGACACACTACAGTAGTTGGCATTAACGCAGGTTATTATTAGCAGCTAAAGTAAAACTTCAGCTAGCTTAAGCTAAACTTTAGCTTAAAGTTTAACCTGTTAGTTAACAATTCGCATTTCTATTGCTAACAAATATTTATACATCTGGGTACTTCTAGTATGATAAGTACTTGTGGAGTACAGTACTACATACAGCAACTCACTGTTGCTCCTTGACGGACAGTCTCTGAGTTGCCATGGTAACAAGTTAAAAGCTATTTCCGCGCGCAGAGTTCCGCAGCTGCCGCTAGGGGGCGACACTGCTCACACAAAAGGAGCGGCACAGATTTGGTGTTCAGATTTTGTACATATTAATATTTACTATACACGCATTACAGCAAATAAAATGTTTACTGGCATAAAAGTAGAGATGGGGAGTTGTGTCTCGTTGAAGGCTAAAAACGTGAAGATTGTGGTTTTTATTTGTAGAAGAGTTAGGCTCATGAACTACAGCTGCAGCCAGATGTTGAATTAATATCATTAATGGGGCTTTTAATAGTCTTACATAAAACACTTACACGCAACTTGAATAATAAAAAAGAAGAATTTGACGCATTACCACAGATAATACCTGTAATAAACCCTCCTAAGACTCAGGAAAAATAAAAAGTAGCCTATCTTGATTTTGATTTTTTTTTCTCACAAAAATCAATTGTTTGTGGTGGTTAAAAATCACATTACAAAACCTATTTTGTTTTTACAAATTTTTATTAACATTTTACAACATTTACACTTCAGTACACAACAGGACTTTGTTGACTGAAAACTTAACAAATTTCAAGAGCTGATTATAAAATTGAAAGCTCCACAAAAATCTTTGTAAACATAATATTAAAACACAATAGTAAACATATTTATATAAAACAGAGAAAATCATGTTTTTTAAATTTTATTATTTTTTACATTTTTGGGCTCTAGTGGCCTTTATTGTAGAGGGAGAGGGCAAAACGGGTAGAGAGGGGAGAGACACTGCAGAAAGAAGCTCGTCGGGTCTGGGACGCGAACCCGCGACGCCTGCAGAGAGGCACAGCCTCAGAACATGTGCCGTGCGCTCAGGGCCGGATTTAGGAGGATGGGGGCCCCTGGGCTTGAGTCATCTTGGGGGGCCCATATATATATATACCGGAGTGTGTGTGTGTGTGTGTGTGTGTGTGTGNATATATGTATATATATATATATATATATATATATATATATATATATATATATATATATATATATTTGTTTGTTTGTTTGTTTTGCTTTGGTTCAGATGATGAGCAGAAAATGACTGAATAGTAAGTTTTCACAACTTACAACTTTAATATGCCAGTTGTCACAAACTACAAACAACCCTGAACTGGTTAAATACAAAACCACATGTTAGGGTTTGAAACTAGAATATGATGCTTCCATCACAAAATAAAATCACTGAATAGCTATTGTTGCCTGGACTTCAACACAAACTTCCCTGCAACACGCTTGCAGCAACTTCATTTTTTCTCTTCCCTTGTTTCTTCACCTGGTTTGGGGGGCCCCAGCTCCATTTCTTCTACAGCCGCCCCTGCTTTCTCCTACACCAGCTCCTTTGCCTCCGTTCCTGCACTTTTTATTTCTCCATTCACCTCCACCTCCACTTTCTCTTCCTTATCACCAGCGGTGGGTGGGGGACCGGCTGCGCGCACCCCCCCTCCCCCGCCGGCAGCGGGAGGGGACCGGCCGCACACACCCCCTCCCTCCCCCGCCGGCAGCGGGAGGGGACCGGCCGCGCTGAAGCGAATAAAAGATAAAATCATCCAGTTTTACATAAAACCTAACAAGAACAGTTTTCTCCTTTGTGAGACAACGTGTTTGAGACTATCCGTGCACAAAAAAAAACTTAGGGGGCGGGTCCGGAGGCTCTGGGGGCCCCTAAAATTCCGGGGCCCCGGGCTCAAGCCCCTGTTAGCCCCTGCATAAATCCGGCCCTGCGTGCGCTCATCCCCCACACCAAAGCGGCAGCACAAGAAAATCATGTTTTAACTTTTTACTCATTGACTTTTCTCTAGCTTTAGGCAGCTGGTCTAGGAACAACCGACTGGACCTTCTGTCTCATAAAAGTCCAGTCATTTATGATACACTGGACACTTCACACATCTCACAGATGTTTTACTGTTTCTTCCAGGCATTCTGCATCTAAAAGGCCTTGGACTGTTAACCCTTTCTGTCAAGTGGACTGCACCAAATATTCTTATTCTCTCATCTGGATGACGCTCCTGTTTCTTGAACCCTGAGAGAACTCCTCATCACTCAAATCATTCAGGTCTTGTTGACATGTTTGTCCCTGGGCAATCAGTTCCTCGGCCAAGAGGAGCTTGAACTCCAGGTACTGGGAGGTGTTCCCTGTCTTGTTGGTACTGAAGCCACAAATTAGTAATGGTTAAATAAATTAGTCCACTTCTTGGTCCGGCTGGACATTCTGTAGAGGATGAGCATGTGATCACACATGTCAACCCTTCCCATGTTGGTGTTATGTTCTGCTACCACTGCAGCTTTCTTTTTTTGTTTAATTTCAAAATTATAAATCACAGATTTATGATTTTTAACAACAGGGATCAGATCATGTATACATGTTGGTTTTGTCCCAAACAGGACGACGACACACAGCTGGTCCTGTATCTTTGTCCACTACATCTGGATCTGCATTTTGGTCATCCTCATCTGATTCCACATCTGAGGTCTCACCCTCTCCTGTCTGTCTCATTGGACTCTCATCTTCTGAAAGATCAATGTTTGAATCTCCCTCAGTGATTCTGTACAGAATTTTCTCTGCCTCTGTCAAAGAGCTGTCTATTAAAAGAGGTGAAGTCCTGACATGCACTACAGTACACATCAATAAATATGTCTTTCCTCGTGAAACAAATTAGGTTTAATTCTGTAAAGTTTATGAAATGACCTATTACGTAGATGGTTAGTTAAAATTTAATCCAAATAAAACAAAAAAAACATTTAGAATATAGTGTAAATTTCAGGCTTAGTTTTCTTTCTTCCTTAAGATGAGCTTGTAGGGATGCCAGCCATTTTGAAAACACAGGAAAAGGAAAAGATAAGATAAGATAGACCTTTATTGATCCTGCAGGAAAGTGTTGTTGCAGAGTTTCAGTACAAAGGAACAAACACAAGGAATCACACAACATATATAAACCAACAGAAAATATAATAAAAAAATATACCAACAATTAAGTTCTAAAACAGGTCAGGTGCAGACAGAAACATTAAATCAAAAAGGCGTTTAATACAACTGCACTTTATTTGTAACAGAAGACGTTCCGCTTCTCATCCGAGGAGCTTTATCAATTCAATGAACCAGACTGTGTGCGCGCGTGGAGTTATAACAGGAGTCACGCACCAACATATGTAAATTGCAAGCTGAGGTAACACATACATGTAAATTGACAGATCACACCTTAACAGTAGGGGGTTCCCTTGAAGTCTTTGACAGAAGACACAACAACTGTATGTAAATTGACAAAAAACACCTCACAGCCCAACAACAGAGGTTTCTCAACAAACTTTGCTAGTCAACAGAAAAATGCTAACAGACGAAAAAACATTGTCATTCCTTATGTTGCTGGAGTCTCAGAGAATTTCAGAAGGATTTTCAACAAACACAACATCCCAGTACATTTGAAACCCAGCAGGACTCTCAGACAGAGGCTGGTCCACCCTAAGGACAGAACCCCTCACACAAACAGAGTGGTGTGGTGTACGCAGTCCAGTGCAGCGAGGACTGCCCAGACCGCTACATTGAAGAAACTAAGCAGCCCATCCACAGAAGAATGTCCCAACACAAGAGAACAACCTCCTCTGGACAAAACTCAGCTGTTCACCTCCACCTCACGGACAAGGGTCACTCATTTGAGGACCAGAATGTGCAAATTTTGGACCGAGAACACAGATGGTTTGAGAGGGGGGTAAAGGAAGCTGTGTATGTTAAGAGAGAAAAACCTTATCTTAACAGAGGAGGAGGTCTGAGATTTCAGCTTTCCAAGACTTATAACTCAGTTTTGGGGCTGATTCCCAAACGTTTTACACCGGATGGGAGCAGAGGTGTTTTGTAATTAGACTAACAAAGTTTGTTGAGAAACCTCTGTTGTTGGTTTGTGAGGTGTTTTTTGTCAATTTACATACAGTTGTTGTGTCTTCTGTCAGAGACTTCAAGGGAACCCCCTACTGTTAAGGTGTGATCTGTCAATTTAAATGTACTGTATGTGTTATCTCAGCTTGCAATTCATATGATGGTGCGTGACTCCTGTTATAAATCCATGCGCACACAGTCTGTTTCATTGAATTGATAAAGCTCCTCGGATGAGAAGCGAAACGTCTTCTGTTACAAATAAAGTCCAGTTGATCTTGTATTGAACGCCTTTTTTATTTATCATGTCCTGGACGACTGAGAATCTTCACCAGCAGAAACATTAAAGTGTTTGTTGTGGTGCAGGATTCATTTGATTGTCTTATGTGCAGAACAGGTAGGAGTTAAAAGTTTGAAGGACTCCCATGTGTTGTTCTGTGGAGAACCTCGATGGTCTCAGTCTACGACTGAAGGTGCTGCAGTCAGAGTCCAGGTGTCATGCAGGAGGTGTGACGTGTTGTTCAGCATCTGGAGCAGGTTGCTCAGCATCTTCTGCTCACACACCTCTGTCAGAGACTGCAGGTCCACTCCCAGAACTGAACCAGCTCTCTTCATGACTTTATCAAGTCTGTTCAGCTTTCTTCACCCTGCTGCTCCAGAACACCACAGAGTAGAAGAAGAAAAACATCTGCAGCATGGTCCTGCAGAGACCACCGAGTGGTAAAACATCTGCAGCATGGTCCTGCAGAGACCACCGAGTGGTAAAACATCTGCAGCATGGTCCTGCAGAGACCACCGAGTAATCTGCAACATGCACCCAGCAGATGTTAAAGGACCCGAGTCTCCTCAGAAGAAGAAGGCGACTCTGCCCTTTCTTGTAGAGGGCGTTGGTGTTAGCTGTCCAGTCCAGTTTATTGTCTAGGTCAGGGGCCTGCAACCTTTACGATCAAAAGAGCCATTTCTGCCCCTTTGTTCACTAAATTAAACGTGTCCAGAGCCACAGTAGCTGCTGCAACTGGGATTCTCAACTGGTGGCCCACAGACCACTAATAAGCTTGTTGGAGGGCACTTTTCTAGCCAGTAGGGGTGACTTTATAGAACTTAAGATATCTAATCATTTTTAATATTTATTGATATTTTTACACTCTAAGACAAAATAAAAGATGAGTTTCTTGTAAAAAAAAAAAAAGGAAAGAAAAAACTGTTTTTGCCCAGTTTCTATACATTCTTAATTTTAATTGTAGAAAATTTACATATCCTACTTTGAAGAAATAAAGCAAAAAGTAAACTCCTTGTAACGTTTCCAGTATTCATATATTTGCAGAATTAATTACATACACTAAAACTAGATCTTTTAGTTGTTTTAACAACTAATAAAATTTAGTTTTATTTCTGTTTTGGTCAAAGCTTGAAGAGCCGCTGCAGAAGGACCAAAGAGCCGCACGTGGCTCCAGAGCCGCAAGTTGCAGACCCCTGGTCTAGGTAGACCCCCAGGTACTTTATTATTTTTTTTATTAAAGTTTTATTCATTTTACATATTAAAAAAACAACATAAAAGATCATGGAAAAAAAACCATTTCATAAATATGTGAAAAAATCGAAATACATAAAATGAAAGGTGGCAGAAAGAAGAAAAAGTTCTTATTTTGTCTGCCCCTTTTTTTTCTCAAAAAAAACAAAACAAACAATTTACAAACAATCAATTTAAACAATTAACTTCCAAAAACAACAGATCAATTTAGTAACATTTCACACTCAATAATCAACAAATAGATTAGGATGCATTACTTAAAGCTTTAGTATTTTGCTAGCAGTTTAGACTTGATAATTTTTTTGAATTTCATCACAGAGTTTGTGACGGTTTTACAAAAGTTGGTTTATTAAAAAGGGGTGCCAGCCAGGTATCCCTCCTGACAGTTAGGATTAACACTTTTGAATTACTTTTGTATTATTTTATTTTTTTAAACCTGTCACACAAGGACCATCCACTTTAATGGTGTTGACCCTTTAACACCTTGAATGACAAAATATATATACACATTTTTTTCTTCTTCTTTTTTTCACACAACAAACAAACAAAACATCATCCTTTTTCTTTTACACAAAAAACAAACAAAACATCATCCACATCATTTCTCTTTTTTTTTCTTTCAGGTTTATATTTTTAAATGTCCATAAACAAAATAAACACAAATCCCCCCCTCAAAAAGAAAGTTCTTAAAGTCTTTTTTCTTGTCTTCCACAATCAAACAGGTCAAGGCTCCCATATATTTACTGCCCCACAGCAAGAGCTGTGGAATAACAAAAAACAATAATAATCAGGCCCAAGTGCCATTTAAATGCTCACAATAAAAAGCAGGAAAAAGAATAAATAGACTTACAGATCTCAGATAAAGCAGAATCAGGAATCCATAGGTTGTTTTGTTTTGTTTTATCATCTGTAATGAAGAAATGTAATATTTTGAAATCACTATGGGGCGTAACTGATTATTTTGTAATAATATTAAATATTTAATTCTGTGACTTACGAGCAATTAACTGGGTGACGTCACACGCTTCCAGGATCTCCGGATTCACGTCGGAGAGCGCACAGAGTAGATGCACGTTTCCCTTTTTTTTTTTTTTTTCGGTCCACGGTGATGGTTTTAGCAGGAAGTGAAGGGATTTGGAACAGCCAAGGGATCGCACAGCCTCGGATTTAAGTTTAATTGTTTGACCAGGGATGCAACACTGGCAGAATCGTGGCAGCTGTTGCTGCTTGTTTTAGGTCTGGAGATAAACTGCCAAAACTGGAAGAGCAAACTGCCAAAACTGGAAGAGCAAACGAGCAATCAGGTGAGTTCACAGCTGTGATCCAGGTGCGTCTTTAAGTGTGGCAGGATGGGAGGGGCCAAGTGAGAACAAAAAGTAATGAGAGCAGCTCTGAAAATGAGCAGGCTGTCACACATCCCCCCCCTTGAGAGGTCCCGAACTAGTAAGGGAGAATATAAGTTACAATTTGATTTCACACACATTTTTCATACTCTCCAATACCACAATTATTTTTCCAATAAGTCAGAAAAAGGGAAGCCATGGAAATCTTCTTCATCACTTTCTTCATTGAATATGTCCAGAACTTTTTTGGCGCTGTGCTTTGTCCACTTCTTCTGCTGTAGGATAGCAAGGTTTGAGTTGTGATATATGAACCACACGAAGGTCTTCACCAGTGTCCTCCAACACAACCTCATAATTGATAGGGCCAGTCCTTCTTGTTATACGATAGGGACCCTTCCATCGTGGGGCACGTTTGGCTGTGAATGACTGGTTGGTTTTGGACAAGGGGTGAGAACGGAACCACACCCTATCTTTCTCTGCGAAGTCATCATTTTTTCTTCCACGATCATAGTTTCGTTTTTGTCTTTGTTTGGCCCTTGTCTGGTTAACATAGGCAACTCGTCGAAGCTCAGCGATTGCTGAGAAAAAGGCAAGCTGTTGAAGAGGTTCATTTGACCAGGAAGCAGATTCTTTTAGAAAACTGTATTGTTGTTTTCTGTTGAACTTGAACCAGTAACGTTTTTCAGAAACATCAAAC
The DNA here is from genome assembly GCA_038048925.1 of Garcialebias charrua. Lineage (NCBI taxonomy): Eukaryota > Metazoa > Chordata > Actinopteri > Cyprinodontiformes > Rivulidae > Garcialebias > Garcialebias charrua. The sequence continues at coordinate 9,240 of JBBPBX010063031.1, forward strand.
TGCAGACCAGAGAGGGAAATGAAATTAAGTCCAATGACTGCAGGGAACGTGAGGTGATGAGCAGACAGGATAACACAAGGTAAGTTTATGGACTGGTTTTGTAAGCTAATGGTGATCTCACTCCATCCCAAAGGTTGTCGTCCTTCTCCATCTGCTAAATATAAAGGTCCTCTCGTCCAAGGTTTAAGTTCTCCATTTAGTTCATTCCACACTTTCTCATTTAGCAGTGTATAAGAGGAACCCGTGTCCAAAATTGCAGGTCCTTTCCAGGAATGTATGCTGATAGGAACTATCAACTGGTTTGGTAAGGAGTTTGTTGAGGATGTGGCAGAAAGACAGTGTTCACTAGGAAATCCAGAGTTTGTGAAAGACCCAAGAGTCACTGGGCCTGGAGCTGATGAGAGGTGTGATGGACTGCTAGCCGGTGGAGGAGGATTTGAAGGTAAAGGGGATCGATTGGTTCCAGCATGTGGACAGGCTGCAGGGGGATGATTGCCTTTACAACGCCAACAGAATGGTTGAGATGGGCGATTGGGATTTTGGTTGTAGTTTGGTTGTCTTGGCCGTACTGTGTTGTCATGGTGAAGAGGTCTATGTTCAGGTGGCTTAGGGGGTAATTTTACTTGTTTCTTGTGTTCATACTGTTGTTGGTTGTCTCGGTCTCTCTCCAGCTGCTGTCCCAGACGAACAAGTTCATCTACAGTTGTTACTCTGCTACTCCTTAACTGGCTGGCCAATGTAGGATTTATGTTTTTCAGGATCATCTTGACAATGTCCTCATCTTCAATCTGGGGTTTCCAGCGTCTGCACAAAGATTGGTACATACAGCAAACCCTCGACCTACGTCACCTGCGACCTACGGCAACTCAGACTTACGATTTTATCATATTTAATAAAAATATGATTAAAAAAAATTATTTTTTTTTTTTTTTGTGTGTGTTTAAATGTTATTAATTTCATGTGTATAGCACTTTGTTGCGGCTGTGGTTGTTTTAAATGGCTTTATAAATAAAGTATAATTATTAATATTTCGTTTTTAATTACAATCTGATCGTATTTACGCAACTTCCGGTCGTTTCCGGTCGTTTCCGGTCGTCATGTTACAACCGGTGCGGTCAATGGAGGAGCTCCAGAGGCTACTGAGGACCGTGTGTCCGTTCAGGGTTGCCTCATACGGATAAATTTGCTGGAAACACTCGGCCAACTCTGTGGACGTCTCAGGCCCGGAGGAGCAGCCGCGGATCGCCCCGCGATCGGCGGCCACAACGCCGCCCGACATGCTAACGACAGCAGCTAACAGAGCAGCTAACACAGGCGAAGACACCGAGCCGACATGCCGCGGAGGAGCCATCTGCGGCCGCGAGCTCGCCGCAAATGTCCGCCTGGCAGTCGGGGGACACCGAGCTAACGCGGAGATACAAAGCCGACAGCCTTTTTGAATGAACTGACATGCTAACCAGTGCTGCTACTGGCGCGGCCTAACCGTAGCTAACGCCGAGCAGCTGTTTTGGAGGGAGGAACATCGCGGAGAAACGGCTTTCAGTAAGTTTTTTTTTCTTTCTGGCTCCAAATGTATGAAGTTAAGAAGCTAACAGTCATTCTTTTAAACAGTTTTGACCACGTGTGTGCGTGTGGAGCGTAAGGAAGCTGTGGGAGCTCTCACCCGAGCTGATGCTATAAGACGAAGGCAGGCTTTGACCAGCTCAAAGTAAGACATTATATTTTTTTATTATTTGTACAGTACTGTATTCATTTACTGTACAGTTCTGTGCATGTTCATGGCCTAGTATGTCTCCTTTTTCAGTCTCATGCCATTAAATATGTGTGCGGCGCTCCGTTAGCGGTATAGCCGCGACCTATGTCAGAAACGCGGACCTACGACAGGCAGGTGTTTTTGGTCCGCGAGGTACGACAACATCGACCTAAGTCACACACGTAGGTCCCTATCCCTGACGTAACTAGAGGGCTACCTGTATATATGAAATCTCTGATGCTCTCATTCTCTCCTTGAACTCTGGTCCTCACTCGTTCTGCCAGCTCGTCCTCATAGTCCTCAGAGAGAAAAGCGGCCTGAAACTGCTTTTGAAAATCAGCCCAGGTATTAACCTTGTATCTGGCTACATCCCACCAGTCTCTGGCTGTGCCATGCAACACATTCCTTAATGTAGCCATAAGTTCTTCATCTGTTAATGAATTTAGAGCCAAATAATCCTCACACCGTTCCAGATATTGTAGAGGATCAGGGGGGTCTTCTAATTTTCCATACGTTGGAAACAATAATTTCACAGGGCTTTTCCCCTGGTCTCGACTCCTGTTTAGTAAAAAGGTGGTGCCACCTGGTGCTATACCAGGCCGAACAGTAGATTCCATCCGGGGTCTGTTGGTAAATGTTATTGATTTTGGTACACCCTGATACATTGTCTGTGCAGTGTCATCCATTATTGTGGTCTGATGGCAGGTCTGAACTGGTTGGATTTTTGTGACTATTTCCTCTGTTACAGATTTGATGGTGGTTTGACATGCTGAAATCTCCCCCTGCAAGCGGGAAACCTCTTCTTGCAGAGCAGAGATGCTGGCTGTAACTGGGGTGAGAAGGGATTTGAACTCCTCTAGTAGCTCAGACTGATGGTGTTTCAGTCTCCATCCAAGAGCGGCTTTCGTTTGTGAGAGTATGTATTCCAACTGTGCATCCATCCGTTTGTATTGTTCTTGTCCATGGTCTTGAATTAATTTTTTCACACTCTTTATTGTTGTGTCCCTCATATTGCTCATCTCCCATCTAACACTGGTTTTTATTTCCTCCATGGCAGTTTTTAACTCCGTTTCTGGAACATCAGATGCAGCCTGTGTTTTGTGTTGAGCTTGAGAAGGAGGCTGTGGTACCAAAGGGGAATCCAACATCAAATCCAGCTTGGTTAATTCCATGTCCAGGAGAGAGTATGCTGTGGAGCATATAGGGGTCATCACCTTTGGGGGGGTGGAAGTGATTGGAGGGTGATCTATTCTGTTTGCTTCTGTGCTCATTTTATTTATTTATTTTATTTTTATTTTTTTATTTTTTTATTTATTTTATCAGTGCTGATCATAAAGTTGTCATTCAAAAACGTCCCATCTGGGGTGCCATTTTTTATGTGACGGTTTTACAAAAGTTGGTTTATTAAAAAGGGGTGCCAGCCAGGTATCCCTCCTGACAGTTAGGATTAACACTTTTGAATTACTTTTGTATTATTTTATTTTTTTAAACCTGTCACACAAGGACCATCCACTTTAATGGTGTTGACCCTTTAACACCTTGAATGACAAAATATATATACACATTTTTTTCTTCTTCTTTTTTTCACACAACAAACAAACAAAACATCATCCTTTTTCTTTTACACAAAAAACAAACAAAACATCATCCACATCATTTCTCTTTTTTTTTTCTTTCAGGTTTATATTTTTAAATGTCCATAAACAAAATAAACACAAATCCCCCCCTCAAAAAGAAAGTTCTTAAAGTCTTTTTTCTTGTCTTCCACAATCAAACAGGTCAAGGCTCCCATATATTTACTGCCCCACAGCAAGAGCTGTGGAATAACAAAAAACAATAATAATCAGGCCCAAGTGCCATTTAAATGCTCACAATAAAAAGCAGGAAAAAGAATAAATAGACTTACAGATCTCAGATAAAGCAGAATCAGGAATCCATAGGTTGTTTTGTTTTGTTTTATCATCTGTAATGAAGAAATGTAATATTTTGAAATCACTATGGGGCGTAACTGATTATTTTGTAATAATATTAAATATTTAATTCTGTGACTTACGAGCAATTAACTGGGTGACGTCACACGCTTCCAGGATCTCCGGATTCACGTCGGAGAGCGCACAGAGTAGATGCACGTTTCCCTTTTGTTTGTTTTTTTTCGGTCCACGGTGATGGTTTTAGCAGGAAGTGAAGGGATTTGGAACAGCCAAGGGATCGCACAGCCTCGGATTTAAGTTTAATTGTTTGACCAGGGATGCAACACTGGCAGAATCGTGGCAGCTGTTGCTGCTTGTTTTAGGTCTGGAGATAAACTGCCAAAACTGGAAGAGCAAACTGCCAAAACTGGAAGAGCAAACGAGCAATCAGGTGAGTTCACAGCTGTGATCCAGGTGCGTCTTTAAGTGTGGCAGGATGGGAGGGGCCAAGTGAGAACAAAAAGTAATGAGAGCAGCTCTGAAAATGAGCAGGCTGTCACAAGTTTACATCTTTAACATCCTTATCCAAAACATTCCACAATTCCACTCCCTTATTCAAAATAAAACGTCCCTTCAAACTAGTCCTATATCTAGGTAAACATTTCAGTTTCTTTTAAACTGTAACAGCTTTCTCTCTTAACGACTACTTAAATTCATCAGGCAGTCAGGATGCTAAACACTCTGCCTGCTCTGCCTCCCCTCCCATTTGAACTGCCTTAACACTAAAACTTTCTCACACTGAACTCTGTGTCATCAAACGGGTTATTCACTAAACTCTCGGTCATGTGCTCATACAGTTTGCACTACTTCTCATACTTGCACTAATGTTTGTATTACATCACTGCCTATAGTCATAATACTGTTTACATTCTCTGTTTACATTTATTAATACTGTTTACTTTTATTACTACTGCTTACATTTAATTACTACTGTTTACATTTACACTACTCTAATATCTACACCACTGCTGATACATATACAGTGTGCTCTGAACGGTCTTATTTAGGGATGCCCAATGTGCCTTACTGCATATGCCACTTTTTGCCTCTATAACAACATCAACTACTACCTCATACATATACTGTGTACATTAACTCATACGCTGCTTTGCCACTTTGCAAATGTCAATGCTAGAAACCTTTAGTTTATTTTAGTTATACTTTTTATACTCTTTTTTATACTAGTGTGGCATTACTTCCTTAGCTAAGAGCATGAAACTGATTAACCATGATAAGTTAGACAACGCCACCCTGGGAGTTTCACCCAGAGATTATTAGCCTTATGTTTGTAACACCCCGCAGGTTTGCTTTGCACAAATTTAAACATCCGGGACAACTTCTATATAACTTAACACAATTTATTAACAACAGGTAAACAAACACATTCTAAACATCCTTTACATTCAATGTTCAGTAAATTATTCACCAAAATGGGGCTGCTATGCCAACACCACTTCTAAATAAACAAACCCAAAAACCCTTTAAACCCCAAAGATACTGAACTACTCCACACAAAACAATTACCCACATATACATAAACATTTACAATAAATATATACAGTTCACCATTCGACCGGGGTACACTCGCGTCACATTCCAGCGACAAGCAGCTGGCTGCACTGACGTCACACTCCACGCGCCGCTGTAAGGACAGCTGACGACACCACGGTCAGGGAAACAGCTGACGACACCACGGTCCGTGTTTCAATCACTCGTACAGAGCTTCCCCCAAACGGAGCCGCCAGGAACCCAGAGCGGACCCCGGAAGACAAAGCAGCAGTCTCCGGAAACAGAGCAGCAGTGGTCCCGATGTAGGTGGAGGGGACCTAAAGAAAGTTAATTAATAACTACTCTTCATATAGCTGCCACAAATAGAGCTTACAAGGCCAATAGTTTCCTTACCTGCCGGCTTCACAACCACGTACACACACACACACCCTCACAGCATGAGGGGGCGGAGAAGCGCAGCGCCGCGGCCGTTTTACCTATAACAACACCTCCATTTAGGGTTTCTGTTCGATATTGCTCTAGTGCAGAGAGAGACAACACCTACCCCGTAAAGGAATCAACACCGGCCCGCACCACACTCAGCGATGGGTTGCCTTGCACGGCCAACACCCACGGCCACCAGCCATTCAGCAGGAGCACGAAGACGACCTGTCCGACTGAATGCGGCAGCTAGTTATACACCACGCCCACCAGCCCTACGCACCTGAGATTTATTTAGGTAATTATTCGCCTTCCTATACCACCACACTAGTATGCAAAAACTCAGGACAGTATTATGTTCATTAAATGTTTAATGTTTTAGTTTTAGTTTTAGAGTTGGTGTAAATTTTCATACTCTTATACCACTATGCAAAAACTCAGGACAGTGTTAGTTTTACTATTTTATGCTTATGTCTATTATTATATGTTTCAGTGTTTCAATGTTTAGATGTTTACTGTTGCACCGAGGGACTGAGAGAAACGCAATTTCGGTCCTGTGTATGTCCTGTACAGTACATATTGCAGATCTGACAATAAAGTTGACTTTGACTTTGACTTTAAAGCAGTCCACAGTTTCCACATTAGTACCCTTGATGTTGATAGGTGTGGGGCGGCTGATCTTCATCCTGTAGTCCACTTGAAACTTGGCATAGTCACACCCCCACACGTAACGTAATTTTAAAGCTACAGTTGTCCTCTAAAAGAAACATCAGGACTTTGTAGAGCGGCATATGTAGTATAAGAGATACAGTATAAGCAAAATAAAAATGTGTACTTCAGACAGTGCACCAGGAGGATTTATGTTTAAATCTTTAAATCACTTCCTGGTCTGCTGCCCTCATACATCTCCTCCTACATGTCTCTGCGTGAGTGCAGCTACAGCGTGCGCTCTCAGGACATGATTACCTGCAGTGTTCCATCAGTGAGGACTGAACTTGGAAAAAGGGCCTTCTCCTATTCCGCTCCTGTTTCCTGGAATATCTTGTAGTGTCCGCGGGAACTCAATAACCACACCGTGTCGCTTCGTGCACCAAACTTTACTGACCCAAAACTCCCCCCACCCTCACATTTACCCCATGCCGTAAAGCATCTCTTAAAGGCACAGTAACATGTCGTAACAAACAGTGCACAACATTATAGACCCAACAAACACACTAAACACTAACCACTAACAAACACACTAAACACTGTGGTTTCTGAACACAACATTTTCCCCCTTCACCCCCTTGAAAACATAATACTTTGCAAAGAATAACAGATTAAACTGGACTCAATAAAACGCAGATTAATAGATGTTTAGTAACACCATCACCCTGTCACATAGTCCCCAAGCCAGACAGGCGGGACCCTCTGTCTCTGGGGCCGTGCTGGCTGCTGAGTGGAGTTGGGCAAAGCTGGTGGAGTATCCCCCACCCGAATAGTCATTGGCCTAGGCTGCCAACCCATTGCCGTTGCCGAGGCCAACGGTGAAGCAGCTGCTGGTGGAGCAGGTGCTGGTGGGGCAGGTGCTGGTGGGGCGATGACCCTGTGCAGACGGTTTGCGTGCCAACGACCCCCATTTTCCAGTCTGTATGTGGCCGGCCCCAATTGCTTAACCACCCTCAGTGGCTCTGACCAGAATGATTTCAGTTTATTTCTCCGATGAAGCCGTTTGATCCTGACCCAATCCCCTGCAGCCAGTGCGGGGGTCTGCACTCGGTGCGTGGCATCAAACCTGTCTTTCATCCGGGCCTGCGAACCCTTCACCTGAGCTCTGGCGTTCTGGAGCTCTGGGCTCCCACGTGCAGGAGCTGGCTCAGCTCTCAGACAGTCCAGGGGTTGCTTCAGTTCGCGCCCGATCATTAACATCGCCGGTGAAACTCCTGTGGTGGAATGCTTGGTTGCCCGGATGGTCAAAAGGGTTTGGTTGAGAGCGTCGCTGAAGGTTCTCCCCTCCTCCAGACAGGCTCTGAGTCCATTTTTGAGAGTTTTATTGAGTCGTTCCACACCCCCATTGCTCTCTGGGTGATAAACTGCTGTCCTGATGTGCCTGATGGAGCGTAGTGTGAGGAACTCTGTGAACTCTGCTGAGGTGAACTGGGCCCCATTATCTGTTGTAACAACACTTGGAAGGCCCCAACGTCCAAACAGGTTGTCCAGGCAGTCTATGATGGTGTGTGCAGTGATGGAGCTCAGTTGGCAAACCTCAGGCCACTTCGAGTGAAGATCATGAACCACCAGCAGGTAGCGGGCATGAGCAGGTGCCCCATGAAGTTCCCCACAGATGTCGACCTGAATATGTTCCCAAGGTGAAGGTGGCCAAGGGGTCGGGGTGAGAGGGGCTGTGGCAGGCTGGCCAGTTTTCCCACTCAAAAGGCAGCAGGCGCAGTTACGCACCAGCTCCTCAACGTCAGAGTCTATACCGGGCCACCACACTGTATCGCGGCAGCGCTGCTTCACCTTGACCACCCCCAGGTGCCCCTCGTGCGCCATATGCAGTACCCTGGCCCTGAGGGTTTCTGGAATGACTGCCCGGTGACCACGAGCAAGGCACACCGCCCCCCAGCAGGAGAGTTCGTTGCGGAAACGGTAGTAGGGAAGCACCCTGTCATCCACTTGGGCAGGCCAGCCATCCTGCACATAGGTACGGAGCACTGTGAGTGCCTCATCTGCAGCTGAGGCCTGCTGCAGCTCTGTCAGGGTAACTGTTGAACTGAGGGGTCCATGCAGGACTTGAACCCAATCTTCATCGTTCTCTGTGTCTGGTGTTGCTCCGACCGTCTCCTTCGTCACTGACACAGCTCTCGACAGGAGATCAGCCACCGTGTTAGCCCGCCCAGGCATAAACTCCAGGCTGAAATTGTACTGATTTAGCCTGTCAGCCCACCTCAGGAGTCTCATGGGCCTGTGCCCAGAGCCTTGGGTCGCCAACAGTGCTGTTAGCGCCTGGTGGTCTGTGCGGATGGTGAACGGTCTGCCATAGAGATAGACATGCCAGCGTTCACATGCCCACAGGCAGGCTAGGGCCTCCCGCTCCCCCACAGAATATTTCTGCTCTGCTGGAGTAAGCGCACGCGAGGCAAACGCGACAGGGCGTTCCACCCCGTCATGAATCTGGGAGAGCACCGCACCTAGCGCCACCCCAGAAGCGTCACAGGTGACCAAGGTGGGAGCGGTCAAGCTGAAATGAGTTAGCGTGGGTGGGGACGTGAGCTGTTGTTTGATGATCTGCACAGCGTCGTGGCATGCTGGTGTCCAGTCCCACGTGATGTCCTTCCGGAGCAACCGGCGCAGAGGGGCCGTCGAATCCGAGTAGTGTGGCATGAATCTGAGGTAGTAGGCCGCCATTCCCAGGAAGGAAGACAGCTGGGATGGTGATTGCGGGTCCGGCAGGGACAGGATGGCTTCAGTGTGGGACAAAATTGGGGCAATGCCGTCTTTTGAGAGCCTGAAACCCAGAAACTCAACATCGTCAGCTCCAAACATGCACTTCTGAGGGTTCAGCGTGACCCCATGTTGTTGGAAACGCTGAAAGACCTGCTCTAGGCGAGCATCATGCAGTGCAGTAGATGGTGCATGCACCACCACGTCGTCCAGGTAGATGGAGACGCCTTGGATACCAGCCAGTATTAGTGTCATTATCTTTTGGAAACAACTCGGGGCCGATGAGAGACCAAACGCCATGCGTTTAAATCTGAAAACTCCCACATGCGTGACAAACGCTGTGAGGTCCATACTTTCAGGTGCTAGCGGAACCTGCAGGTAGCCGTGCCGTAGGTCCATCTTGCTGAAGACTGTGGAGCCGTGAAAATGGCTGGTGAGTTCCTCCGCTGTGGGTAGAGGATACTTGTCAGGTACGACGGCTTTGTTCACATCAGTGAGGTCCACACAGAGTCGCAGTCCACCCCCCTTCTTCTTGGCTATCACCAGGTTTGATACCCATGGTGAGGCATTGACAGGCTCTATGACGTCCTCCTCCACCAGGCGACGTAGCTCGGCCTCTACAGCATCACGGAGAGCCAGGGGAATGCGCCGAAGAGGCTGGATAACAGGACGGACCGACCGGTCCACCGTAGGCTGATGGACAAAACCTGTCATGCGGCCCAGTCCGCTGAACAGTTGTGGATAGCGGTCGGGCCAGGAGGTGGCGACTTGCAGGACGTGCTGGCCCTTAGCATCCCTCACAGCAAAACCCAGGGCGAGGAACAAGTCTAGGCCCATAATGTTAGCTCCCTTCCGGGTGATGCAGAACTTGGCGTCAGGCGTAGTTTGCTGACCATACTGGACAGGGAGGTGGACCACACCCAGAGTCTCGATGGGAGAGTGACCATAGCCCGACAGGGGTGTAGTGGCTGCTTCCAGGGGTGTACGGCTGAAAAACTGGTCATACGTGCTTTTATTCAAAATTGACACTTTGGCCCCTGTATCCACGAGGAGCGGCACGTGAGCTGCACCCACCCGACATGTACAGAGCTTGAACGATGGCTGCCGAGTCTGTACAGTGTTAATGGGGACCACTGTATTATCCTGGCGAGCTGAAGAGGAGCGGCAGCAGCGTGCAAAATGATTCAGTTTGTTGCATTTAAGACAAAGTTTTCCATGGGCAGGACATGATTGGTCTCTAGTTGCATGGTTAGAGGAGCCACAGTTACCACAGCTCCTGGCCCCCCTCCTACTGGGCCCCCTGTCCACTCTCTGTACATCCAAACTGCCACTCGGCCCGTCAGCCCCCTCCACAGCCTCTGTGTGATGAACGTCCGGTGTTGATGACGTCACCGGTTCGTGCGCCGCGCGGGAGAATTTTCGCGCCTCTGTTAGTGCTGTTTCAAGCTGCTTTCCAATAACCAGAGCGCCCGCCAGCGTCATGGAGTCTGGTTCTAATAAAAGTCTCTCCCTCAGTTGGTTACACGATGTTTTTTCTACCAGCTGATCAACTATGAGTCCATCTTCTAACGCCCCATAGTCACAAGCCGTGTTTCCATCAAGGTTTCTAGGTGCGCATTTTGAAGTATCGCAGCAGAAAAGCTTAATGGAAACGGCAAAATACGAAGTTACTTCCTGAAATTCGCCAAAAAGTTTATACGCTCGCTTGAGGTGGTTTTTGGGAGCTGCGAAACCGAGCAGCTGCGCAAAACGACAGATGGAAACACATTTGCCGACTCGTGCTGCCGTAGCGCACATTCACGTCACGTGACTGATCAGCTGTTTCCGCTCCGAACAGCATGTAACTCGCTAAAACTAGTTGGCATGACAGAATAAATACAACTCGCCCGATAGCAACACGTACCTGAAATATTCTCTCCATTTTGACGAGATGTGTGGCTGGGTTCTGTTGTCAACCGCTACTTCCTGTTTACTCTCTGGTTTACTGTAGACATGCGCAGTGCTGACGTCTGACGTAATGACGCTGACGTCTGACGTAATGACGCTGTGCGCGGCTTGGAAAAAGCGCTTCAAGCCAGTAGATGGAAACACTTCTGATCTGCATTAATTTGTATTTACATATTTGCGAGGTAGCTCAAAATTCGAAATGAAAATGGATGGAAACAGGGCTATAGAGTCTAGCCAGCTCTCGTAGTGCTGAGACGTAGTTGGCAACAGACTCACCCGGTCGCTGCTTCCTCTGACGAAACTCGAAGCGGTGCATCCGCCGGCTCCGCCCGGAGCTGAAATGAGTCCTCAGTGCAGCTGTAGCCGTGGCGTATTTATTGTCCGCT
>JBBPBX010063032.1:0-20647 GCA_038048925.1 Garcialebias charrua
CCGCAGGGTTCAGTGTCTTTTCTGTCCAAAGCATGGGGTGGCAGGACTAGTGACAAGTGGATAACTGAAAACTGTGGTTTGCTGTTGAAACTACTTCCAGGTGACCTCATACTAGCTGATCGTGGTTTCAACATACAGGGCAGTGTGGAACCATTCTGTGCAGAGGTGAATATTCCAAGTTTCACCAAAGGTAAAGCACAACTGTCAGCAGTTGATGTGGAAACTTGTTGTTGAAACTGCTAAATGTTTTACTGAATGAATATTTTGTACAAATTGTTTCTCCTTTACAACAGTATTTTAATAGTTGTGTGTTCAAGTAATTTAAATTAAAAATGAAAGAAAGACAAATTGTCCATTCGTCTTATTGTATTGAATGTAGACTGTTTACTTTAGATTAAGCTTTTCCTTATGTCCCATGTCCCAGGAGAAATTTGTCAGCCTGTTTTCGAGGCCAAGTCAGATTCAGATAAGCCATAATTATTGATTTTTTTCAGGCAGACTGATTTTTTTCTCGTCAGCCTTGAGTCCTGCTGGTACTTTCCAGATCCAAAATGGCCGGATTAGTGGGTATTCCACTGGTCCGTGCCTACGAGGCTCCTCCAAGGTCAACTCCAACATGCTAGCCAGTCCCAGAAGCCGCAGGTGGCCTGCGATTCTCACAAATCACTTCCATCTTACGGTTTATCTCATAAATCAGCTGATTTTGAGTACTCAAAGCACAAACCAAACCTTCACACAGACTTGGCAGTTTTGCTATGGCCAAAACTGTTGCCACCGTCTTCCATGATAACACAGGAATCTACAAATTACGGTACTGTATAGGCGTCCTCCTGAGACAGAACGGAAAGACACATCAGCTCCCAAACTCTCCACGGGTCCATGACTTATCCTGCCGTTTGAGTCTCAGGGGCATGAGGGCTCTCCCGGACCCTGTTGCTTTGTTGAAAAGATTTTGACGATTGCAATGCAGGACTCATCTTTGCAGTTTCCTGTCAACGATCCTGACGTTCCCGTGATGTCTTAACGTGTTCTGGATCAACAGTTCTCCAGGCGTTCTGAAGCTCTTTCGGTGGGGTTCTTTTGGACTTTGGCTGATTCTTTAGTTTCAGATCACGTTCCTTAACATGATGATGAGGTCCAAAAGAGAAAACAATCACCCGGAACCAGAACCCAGAATATCACTTTTTCAGCTAAATTATTCAAATGTAAAACAAGGAATGCATATCACCCACTGTCATAAAGTTAGAGTTTAACCAAAGATCTCACGTGAACCGTTTGAGCTCACAGTATGTGTTGAGGATGACTCTCAGCTACTACCACCCCCAAATTTAACATGATTAGCTGGAGCGGCCATCTTAGAGAATTTCTGAGTTTCATTACACTCTATCTGGTTCACAAGATATTTTGCTAATATACAGATGTTACATGATCAAAAAGCAGCGAGATCCTGAGGTGGTTTGATCCTTCATCACAGAGCTGTGAAGACCTTCAGACAGTTCTGAGACGGAGTGAAAACCGATCTGCAGCAGAACTCATTAAATATTCAGCAGGTCCTTGGAGTTACATGTTATTATTAGGCATGTTCATCACAGATAATAAACTGTTTAACATTTCATTGTCAGGAATGTTCATCACAGATAATAAACTGTTTAACATGTTTTTTATCAGGCATGTTCATCACATATAATAAACTGTTTAACATTTCATTATCAGGCATGTTCATCACAGATAATAAACTCTTGAACATGTTAATATCAGGCATGTTCATCACAGATAATAAACTCTTTAACATGTTATTATCAGGCATGTTCATCACATACAGTATAATAAACTGTTTAACATTTCATTATCAGGCATGTTCATCACAGATAATAAACTGTTTAACATGGTATTATCAGGCATGTTCATCACAGATAATAAACTGTTTAACATGTTATTATCAGGCATGTTCATCACAGATAATAAACTGTTTAACATTTCATTATCAGGCATGTTCATCACAGATAATAAACTGTTTAACATGTTTTTTATCAGGCATGTTCATCACAGATAATAAACTGTTTAACATTTCATTGTCAGGCATGTTCATCACAGATAATAAACTGTTTAACATGTTGTTATCAGGCATGTTCATCACAGATAATAAACTGTTTAACATTTCATTGTCAGGCATGTTCATCACAGATAATAAACTGTTTAACATGTTGTTATCAGGCATGTTCATCACAGATAATAAACTGTTTAACATTTCATTGTCAGGCATGTTCATCACAGATAATGAACTGTTTAACATGTTATTATCAGGCATGATCATCACATATAATAAACTGTTTAACATGTTATTATTAGGCATGTTCATCACAGATAATAAACTGTTTAACATTTCATTGTCAGGAATGTTCATCACAGATAATAAACTGTTTAACATGTTTTTTATCAGGCATGTTCATCACATATAATAAACTGTTTAACATTTCATTATCAGGCATGTTCATCACAGATAATAAACTCTTTAACATGTTAATATCAGGCATGTTCATCACAGGTAATAAACTCTTTAACATGTTATTATCAGGCATGTTCATCACAGATAATAAACTGTTTAACATGTTATTATCAGGCATGTTGATCACAGATAATAAACTGTTTAACATTTCATTATCAGGCATGTTCATCACAGATAATAAACTGTTTAACATTATTATCAGAAGTGTTCATCACAGATAATAAACTGTTTAACACCTCAATCAATCAATCAATCAATCACCTTTATTTAACCAGGTAGAGCCCGTTGAGATCGAGATCTCTTTTACAAGGGTGACCTGGTCAAGTGGTCAGCAGCACACGTCACATTGGCAATAGGCATTTGCACTTATCAAAAGAAAATAAAGAAAACTACAATCACAGTAAACAGATGTTGACAGTTCAAAACCAACAGGATATGACAGATTTCTATATACATTATATACAAAACAAGCAGACAGACCTCGGTTGGGTAAATAAAGTTAAAAAATCAACAATGACATGTATATTGGATAAGTAATGGTTAGAAACATCTGCAATGGTCAAGTTTCTTGATGACATTTTCTACTACGGTTGACATAAAGGATCCAGGAGAGATGAATGTTGATAGTTTCAGATCTTTCTGTAAGTTGTTCCAGGCTGAGGGGACGGCGAAGCTGAATGCTCTTTTTCCTAGTTCAGTTCTGACAGGAGGAACTGACAGGAGGACTAAATCGTTAGAGCGCAGGGAGTAATGACTGTGTGATGTTTGTATTAAGGAGGTGAGGTATGACGGGACTAGGTTTAGGAGGGTCTTGTAGATGAAGGATATCCAGTGAGTGTATCTGCGAGTGCTGAGAGATGACCAGCCAGATTTTACGTAAAGCTCACAGTGATGAGTGCGATAACTGGAGTCAGTAATGAACCGAAGGGCACCGTGGTAAATGGAGTCTAAGGACTGTAGGTATTTTGATGCAGCACTCATGTACAGCACGTCACCATAGTCTAGTATTGGCATGAATGTTGCAGGCATGTTCATAATAATAAATAATAAACTTTATTTGTATAGCACCTTCCTACAATGCCTTGCATTGACCAAGGTGCTTAACAGGACAGAAAATATAAAAATCGGTACAATAAATCAGTGAAAATATAATAAAAGTAACAGCAATAAAATGAGGCAATGGAAATAAAAAGCTACATACTAAAATACCAAAGTAATAAAAGTTACACACTGAAAGCTTTTTTGAACAAGTGGGTCTTCAGTCTGGTTTTGAACAGAGTCAGATCAGAGGTGGCACGCAGCTCAAGGGGGAGGCTGTTCCAGGCTTTTGGGCCGGCAACAGAAAATGACCGGTCTCCCCATTGTTTGTACCTTGAGCGAGGCACCTCCAGCAGGTGTTGACTGGCAGATCGTAAAGCTCTGCTGGGCTGATGGACTTTCAAAAGTTCTGAGATGTACAGAGGTGCGAGTCCATTCAGAGCTTTGAAAACAAACAGCAGCAGCTTGAACTGTATCCTGAACTGAACCGGGAGCCAGTGTAAAGAGGACAGGACAGGAGTGATGTGTTCATATTTTCGTGTGTTGGTCAAAAAGCGGGCGGCAGAGTTCTGTACAAGTTGTAAACGGGAGATGGAGGATTGATTAATTCCAACATACAAAGCATTACAATAGTCAAGTCTGGAGGTCACAAAGGCATGGATGGCCTTCTCCAGATCACTACGGCTGAGGAGTGACTTTACTTTAGAGAGCAGACGGAGCTGAAAGAAGCTGGTTTTGACAACAGAACTGATCTGTTTATCAAGCTTTAAGTTGGAGTCAAGCTGCACTCCAAGATTTCTGACCACCGGGTTGAAGTGGGGGAGGGGAAAACCAAAACTGGGACTGGGAAGGATGTTGCTGGTGTCACCGGGGGCACTAAATAAAATGCATTCAGTTTTGTCTGTGTTTAGGTGGAGGAAGTTTTGAGAGAGCCAGTGCTTAATGTCATTTAAGCAGTTGACAAGAGTGTTTGAACTGAGTGAGGGGTTGGGAGTGACTGGCAGATAGATTTGTAAATCGTCTGCATACATATGAAAAGACAGATTATGACGTGCAATGATTGATCCTAATGGCAGCATGTAAAGAGAGAAGAGGACTGGCCCCAGAATGGATCCCTGTGGTACGCCAGAGGTCAGAGGGGTTGATGAAGAGGAGGACAGATCACCTATCATGACAGAAAAAGTTCTCCCAGTTAGGTAAGATCTGAACCACTCTAGCACAGCTCCCTGGAGGCCAACCTGCTGAGACAAACGGTTGATTAGTACCTGATGGTCGACGGTGTCAAAAGCTGCTGAGAGGTCTAACATCACCAGCAGAACAGGGTTTTTTGCATCCAGAGACAGAAGAATGTCATTCTGCACTTTGAGCAGTGCAGATTCAGTACTGTGACGGGCTCGAAAACCAGACTGAAATTTTTCAAACAGGTTGTTGTGCTCTAGAAAAGATTGAAGTTGAATAAAAACAATCTTTTCCAGGACCTTTGATAAAAATGACAGATGGGAAACTGGCCTGAAATTAGAGAGAGCTGTAGGATCTAGGCCTGGTTTTTTGAGAAGAGGCCTGACCACAGCGTGTTTGAAAGCAGATGGCACATAACCTGAAGATAGACAGCTGTTAATAAATGACAAAACACAAGGACCAATTACATCAAAGGACTGTTTGAACATTTTAGAGGGAATGATGTCCAGAGAACAGTTTGTTGGTTTCATCTGCTGAACCACCTTGGTGAGGTGAGGCAGTGAAACCAGGTTGAACTCGTCAAAAACAGCGGTGGTTATTGCAGACGCACATGATTGGACAGTGTTTGATGGGCTGACAATGTTCTGCCTGATAGAGTCAATTTTGTTGACAAAATAGCTCTGAAAGTCGTCACAGGTAGACTGTGTGGCAGTTTTCAGAACATTGACAGAAGGATTGATGACAGACTGGATTGTGCTAAATAGCGTCCTCGGCCGGTTAGAGCTGGTGGAGATTAAATTGGAGAGGTACTGTGACTTGGCCTGCTTAACAGCATTTTGATAATCACAGAGACAGTCTCTCAGTATTCCCTGGGACACATGAAGCCGGTCGCGCCTCCATTTTCGCTCTGCTTTCCTGCAGCGTTGTCGAAGAGCCCGCGTTGTTTCGTTGAGCCATGGAGGTGATTTGATTTTTGAAGAAGCCTGTTTGAGAGGAGCGATGGAGTCCAAGATCGTTGTGCAGGTGTGATGGAAGGAGGTGATGAAGTCCTCAGGATGTAGAGATGGGTCCAGGCTGACAGCAGAGCATAAGTCAGTGCTCTTAAAGGCATCAGTGAACTGACTTGGAGTGGATGGGGTGATGGAGCAGCAGAGATGTGCTGGGAGAACAGCCTTTGGTGCAGGAGGGGTGGAAAATTCAAATAAGATGGGAAAGTGGTCTGAAATACAGGTGTCCAGAATCTACTGCAGATATGTGAAGGCTGTGGGAGATAATTAAGTCCAGTGTATGACCCTGACTGTGCGTGGCCCCTGAGACAGATTGCGACAGGTTAAAAGAGTCCAGAAGGTCCTGAAACTCGCATCCAAGTTGATTACTTGGGTAGCAGATATGTGCGTTGAAATCTCCACAAAAAAGCAGGGAGTCAAATTTTGGCAGCAGTTTAGCCAGCAGTTCTGAAAACTCACTGAGGAAGTCCTTATTATATTGTGGTGGGCGATAGATGAGCCCACACAGCAGAGGTTTAGCAGATTCCAGCACAAACAGCATGATTTCAAAGCTGTTATAGTTTTTCTGAGGCAACAAGCGGCACTTGAACGCATCACTGAACACAGCAGCCAGCCCCCACCCCTCTTCCAAACCCGCGCGGAGTGCTCAGGTAGGAGCAGCCAGGTGGGAGGAGCTCAGAGAAGCAGCTGTTGTCTCCTGTTTTCTGCCAGGTTTCAGTAATCAGAAACAGATCCAGACGATGAGAGGAGATCAAATCACTTAATATAAAAGTTTTATTAGTGATTGATCGGGCGTTAAACAGTGCTGCACGTACTGGCACACAGCCAGCTACGTCACCCGCAGCTCGAGCGAGCGGGCGGAGGTTCTGTTTAACGCAGCCTCGGTTCTGGTTCTTCACCGGGGGAGAAGATGGATACTGATCGCTGACGTCATGATTGACAGCAACAAGGCAGCGATGGCGATGAACCAAGGAACGATGGACATCAAAGACGCTAAATTCAGGAGGTAAGTCAGCCGTAGCCGTACTGTGAGATGAGAGATACTTTTTAAATCTCACCAGGACTCCCGCTCTTGTTCCGCGTCGTCTGCGGCGCTTGTTGCGTGGCGACGTGCTGGCGTTACGTTGTAAGTAGGCAGGAATGGACGCCAGGGAAGGTGGAGGTGGTGGAGGCTTAAAATGTCCATGTTTGCCAGTAGTCGGTGGATTGATTAGCGAGTCTCGTATACTTAGAAGAGTTGAGCGATCATAGACCAGAAGCGAGGATGCATCGTCAATGAAAAAAAGGCAAAACTTGAACAACAATAAAAATAAAAAGTTCAAGAGAGGAGGAAGACAGCGTGCCGTGAACAACAAAGGCGCCATCTTGTGCATCTTGTGCATGGTAAATGGTAAATGGAGCTTATTTATATAGCGCTTTCCAGCCCCCTGTGAGGAGCCCCAAAGCGCTTTACAATACCAGCCATCCACCCATTCATTCAGACATTCATACACCGGTAGTGGTAGCCTGCCTTGCAAGGCGCCATCCAGACCTACCGGGAGCAACTCGGGGTTAAGTGTCTTGCCCAGGGACACAACGACACATGGTGGGCGGATGCGGGATTCGAACCTCCAACCTTCCGATCAGGGGTCGACTGCCATTACCACTACACCACGGCCGCCCCTCATCAGTGATGTTCATCACATACTTCACAGCACGGAAACAGCTTTGGTCAGGGTTTTCAACGATATTCTTGTATCAAATGACTCTGGTCAGTTTGTGGTACTTGTACTCCTTGACCTTACCGCTGCTTTTGATACCGTCGATCACGGTATCCTCTTATCTCGGCTCGAACACTGGGTCGGGATCACAGGTGCTGCATTAGACTGGTTCCGCTCATACCTTGCTGACAGAAGTTTCTGTGTTAAGGTCGGGAACAGTGTATCCCCTTCAATGTCTCTTTCCTGCGGGGTCCCACAAGGCTCTATTCTCGGTCCACTTCTTTTCACGCTCTACATGCTCCCACTGGGGACCATCCTAAGAAAACATGGAATTTCGTTCCACTGTTACGCAGATGATTGCCAGATATATCTGCCACTGAAACCAGCAAATACAGGCTCCCTCCACTCTCTCCTAAAGTGTCTGGACGACATTAAGACTTGGATGGCTTCAAACTTCCTAAGTTTTAATGACCAGAAGACTGAAGTCATCATCTTCAGCCCTAGCTCAGCTGCCGCCTCTGATCACATAAACTTGGACTCCCTCCAGCCCTATCTCAAAAACTCTGTAAAAAATCTTGGGATGGTTTTCGACTCAGACCTTAAGTTCGATAAACAAATCAGCTCCGTTCTCCAGAAGAGTTTCTTCCAGCTGCGGCAGGTTGCTAAGCTCAAGCCGGTGCTGTCCAGATCTGATCTTGAGACCCTAATCCATGCGTTCATCACAACCCGCCTGGATTATTGTAATGCACTGTATGCTGGGATCAGCGAGGCCTCCTTTACACGCCTTCAGCTCGTGCAAAATGCAGCAGCTCGGCTTTTAACCGGTACTCGTAGGTATGAGCACATCACACCTGTTCTCTCCTCCCTGCACTGGCTCCCCGTGCGAACTCGAGTCGACTTTAAAATCCTGTTGCTGACCTACAAATGCCTAAATGGCCTCGCTCCCCTCTACCTCTCCGAGCTGCTGGAACCATATGTTCCATCGCGGGCCCTGAGATCATCTGATCAGATGCTCTTGGCGGTCCCAAAAACACGTCTGAAGCTCCGTGGAGATCGAGCGTTTTCAGTCACCGCCCCCAAACTCTGGAACAACCTCCCCCCCAACATTAGACAGGCCTCCTCCCTTCTCATGTTCAAATCCCTGTTAAAAACCCATCTGTTCTCTCTGGTGTTTCATACGGTGTGAGCTGTCGTAGTGTATATATATATATTTTTTTTTACTGTGGTTTTTTTTTTTTTTCATTTTAATTTGTTCTTATACATTTTTATGTACTTTTACTACTGTAAATAATTGTTACTATTGGTGTGTGTTACTGTTTCTGTACATTTTTAAACTTTTATGCTGTGTGTGTGAAGCACCTTGGTAACAGTTTATCTGTTTTAAGCTGTGCTATAGAAATAAAATTGACTTGACTTGACTTGATATAATAAACTGTTTAACATGTTATTATCAGGCATGTTCATCACAGATAATAAACTGTTTAACGTGTTATTACCAGGTGTGTTCATCACAGATAATATTAAACTGTTTAACGTGTTATTAGATGGTCTAGTGGCAGGGCTTTTGACGGTCGCGGGTTCGCGCCCCGGCCACTACCCAGCTTGGGGTGTCTATGAGTGCACACCTATTTCTCCAGCTCCCCGAGCGCTTTCGGGCTGCTCACTGCACCACCTGGTAGGTGGTTGGGTTAAATGCAGAGACGAATTTCGTCTGTGTATGGGAACATACGCAGATGACAGGAATAGACATTATTATTATTATTATTATTATTATTATTATTATCAGGCGTGTTCATCACAGATAATAAACTGTTTAACGTGTTATTATCAGGCATGTTCATCACAGATAATAAACTGTTTAACGTGTTATTACCAGGTGTGTTCATCACAGATAATAAACTGTTTAACGTGTTATTACCAGGTGTGTTCATCACAGATAATATAAACTGTTTAACGTGTTATTATCAGGCATGTTCATCACAGATAATAAACTGTTTAACGTGTTATTACCAGGTGTGTTCATCACAGATAATAAACTGTTTAACGTGTTATTACCAGGTGTGTTCATCACAGATAATAAACTGTTTAACGTGTTATTACCAGGCGTGTTCATCACAGATAATATTAAACTGTTTAACGTGTTATTACCAGGCGTGTTCATCACAGATAATAAACTGTTTAACGTGTTATTACCAGGTGTGTTCATCACAGATAATAAACTGTTTAACGTGTTATTACCAGGTGTGTTCATCACAGATAATAAACTGTTTAACATGTTATTACCAGTTGTGTTCATCACAGATAATAAACTGTTTAAC
This sequence comes from Garcialebias charrua, assembly GCA_038048925.1. NCBI lineage: Eukaryota > Metazoa > Chordata > Actinopteri > Cyprinodontiformes > Rivulidae > Garcialebias > Garcialebias charrua. The sequence goes on from JBBPBX010063032.1 coordinate 9,749, forward strand.
GTGTTATTACCAGACGTGTTCATCACAGATAATAAACTGTTTAACGTGTTATTATCAGGCATGTTCATCACAGATAATAAACTGTTTAACATGTTATTATCTGGCATGTTCATCACAGATAATTAGCTGTTTAACATGTTATTACCAGGCGTGTTCATCACAGATAATAAACAGTTTAATGTTATGTTCATCACAGATAATAAATTGTTTAACATGTTATTATCTGGCATGTTCATCACAGATAATAAACTGTTTAACATGTTATTATCAGGAGTGTTCATCACAGATAATAAACTGTTTAACTGTCCTTCCCCCCCCCTGCTGCTGGCAGCTCCACAGCAAAGCGCCTCGAACGCAAACTAAGATGGATTGGAGGTTTGGGCATTCGATTCTACAAGAAGATTTCCACAGAAGAAGGCACAAGGGGAGCCTTTTCAACCTCACAGAGTGACGGAGGATACGCCATGGATTCCGTGGATGTCTGGGTGTGCTCTGTGGAGGTGAAGAATCTTGGAATCTTGGATTATATTGGTTATGATGGCAGCGCTTTGCTTTTTGGCATTTGTGGAGCACTGGTCTATCGCAAAAAAAAGGGAGACTTCAGCAGGACTTAATGCCTGGAGCACCTGACGTCTGGTCTGCGCTGTGACCTCGAGAAATCAGCTGTGTGCGAGCTTATTCGGGGGGTGAACAGATCAACCTTGGTTTTAGGACTCTGTTCGCTGTGGTCAACATCAGAATTCAGCTGTTTGAGAGCTTATCCAGAGGGTGAGCTGGTCACCCTTGGACTTAGGACTCGGGTCGCTGTGGTCAACATCTGAGGTCAGAGTTGGATCAGTGGGAAAAGAAAAAAAGTCCCGAATTGGATCATATGAACAGAATGGCCCTTACAGACTGAAGGCTGCTGAAATTACAAAGTGTGCCTGATGTAAAAATATTTCTAATTCTTATCTGGCTCCCTTGGAAACAGCCTTGGAAAAGGCTGGATATCTAATCTCTCCTGAGACGTGGCTACTGTGGAAAAAAGCTGTTCTTGTCTTGTCTGCTCCCCCCCCCGGAGAACTTTTCTATGAGCGTTATCGGAGGCATCCGGAATGTTTCATGGACAGATCCTCCATGCCTCAGTTTCAACCTGCAACATGTAACTGTCATAAATGTGCTTATGATATGGTTTTTACTGGGTCATGCGGTGTCTTGCAGACAAAATGTGATTCATTTTTTTTAATATCAACGCTGTAACCCCCATGGTTTCTTTCCCTGTTTTCCCACCTTTGACCTTCATCCTGAGACGGATGAGAGAGGCCGCGCTGAAGAACATGTCATGTGTTTTGATAAGGCAGCAGCTTTTTACACTCAAAACCCTCTCCTGGATGACTGTGAATACATAATCACGCTGTATCGATGAAAATTGGTGCAATGTTAATAAATGCTCTTGAATCTTGAATCTTGAATTATCAGGCATGTTCATCACAGATAATAAACTATTTAACATGTTATTATCAGGTGTGTTCATCACAGATAATAAACTATTTAACATGTTATTATCTGGCATGTTCATCACAGATAATAAACTGTTTAACATGTTATTACCAGCTATGTTCATCATGAACATACCTGGTAATAACACATAATAATGTAGTAATAATAATAGTGTAATACCACTATTTTTTTCTTCTTCTTCTTTTGGCTGTTCCCTTCTTCAGGGGTCGCCACATTGAACTATCTCACACGAAGACTTGGCAATTATTTTACACCGGATGGCCTTCCTGATGCAACCACGGACCACGAAGCTACCACAGCCTTTTGTGTGGAGCAGAGCGCTGCCAGCTAGGGCGCCTAAGGGAGCAGATGGTGGGGGTTACGGGCATTGCTCAAAGGCCCACAGTGGGGCAAATGAGGGTGGAGGCTGGGTGCTTTTCCTTCCCCACGCACAATATGATGTTATTGGTCTGTGGGGGTTTAACCAGCAACCCTCTGATCGCAGGCCTTCTCTAACCTCTGCACCACCGTGATAACATGATGATAATAATAATAATAATAATATATAGTAGCCTGGTTGGATAAAGAGACTCTCTACAAGAGCAGCCCGTTAATGCTTTAACTTTGTCTCTGACCCAATGAAGGAAGCAGAACTGAACCCGCCCCACAGGCTGACCTTTGACCTTTGCTGTAAATGATTGATGTTCTTTTCAGTGCTGGGTTTAATGGAGTGTTTAGATCGCAAAAGTTCACCTTTGACCTCTGGTTATAAAGAGAAAGGTAATGACAGATTCTGATGTTTTGGACCCAATCGATATTTTTAGATCTAATTTGTGGGTAGAAACAACAAAACAAACAAACACATAACTATCTACATTTTTTGTGATTTTTATCTCAACATATTTGTTTTGTTTTGCTGAAGGGAAATGGGGACGACAGAGAAACGCGCGCAGCCGTCAACAGTTATCGACGCGTCGATCTGCAGGTTCTGCGGCGCGGATCACAACGTTAATCTGGAGCTCACATTTCACACAAACACACACACGTTGACACACTCAGAGACTCTCGGGTTCCATCTAATTGACCGAAACGTCAAAGATCTTATTTCCACACGGGAACCTGGGAGATAACAGGAGGAGGAACGACAATATGAAGAGGAGGAGGGGAGAGAGGAGAACGAGGAGCTGAAGGAGAGAAAAGGTGAAGATGGATAAGAACAAGAATCTGACATGAAGACGGTCAGAGCAGAGATCAAACAAACTGACCCAGGATAACCTGTCCCTCCCTGCTGGGTCCAAACAGAACCCGTCCAGACATTTAGGATCCGATAAGTCTTTAAATTTGTACGTTTTTTAAACAAATGTGAGTCTGAATCCTCAGACTGATTCAGAAACTTCTGATTCTTCATGAAAGTCCAAATGTCTTCAACTCAGGACAGAATCTGGACCCACGGCGTTTCAGTCCGGTCCGTTCAGCTCACTGTGTAGACAAACTCCCATGATCAACTGAAACATGGACTCATCTGTCCACACAACTCGTGTCCTCTGTCTCTCTGAAGTCCACAGACCTGTCTCCTGGGGTGAAACAGTGCCATGTCGCGGTCGATGGCTTCCTGAGGTCCCCCTGAGTCCATATGGACACGTGGACTTGTGGACACTGGGACATGATGTCTGAAGGTGACTCAGCAGAAGCTTTGGACTGACTGTCTTCAAACAACTTGTTTGCTTTAAACTTATCCGAGTCCACAGAGTTTGACCCGAAGCTTCAGGCCGTGACCCGACTAAACCTTTGACGGATCTTCCTCCTCTTAGATCCAGCTCTGACCTTTGACCTTTGACGAAGTGATGGCTGGAGAGTCTTCCAGCTGCACGTTACTGTAAAGTTTTATTTCTTTCCCCGTCTGATCAGTACGAGTGCATTAAATCAGAAATTGTTCATTTTGTATGTTAACTATTTGGTTAGTGTCTTGAGACACTAAATGCGTTCTTTTCACTGATGACACAACTTTTTTTTGTTCAGGAAATAATATTGAACAATTACTGTATTTATTGATGAAGGAGTTTGTTAAAATCCAAAACTGGTTTAGACTTAACAAATTATCATTAAATTTGGAAGAAAAAAAAAACTATATAATATTTAGTCATAAAAATAAATCAATTGATATTCCATTTTTAATCGCGGACTCAGTGATTCACAGAGTCAATGAGGTAAAATTCTTGGGTGTTGTTATTGATGATAATCTATCATGGAAACAACATATAAATTTGGTTAAAACAAAAATATCTAAATCAATTGCAATATTTTATAGAGTTAGATATCTACTAAATGGTAAAGCATTGCATCTGTTGTATAATTCAATGACTGTGCCACATTTGATTTATTGTGTTAATGTATGGGGAAAAGCATGTAAAAGCAGAACAATGCCTATTTTTATTTTGCAGAAAAAAATTGTAAGAATTATAACAAGAAAACATTACTGTCACCCATCTAGTGAATTATTTTATAAGATGGAATTGCTGAAATTCTATGATTTAGTGGATTATAACATTTTGTTACTTATGTACTGTATAGAGCTCATAATGATACACTACCGTCAAAGATCCAAATGTATTTTGTGAAAAGATCAGGCTGCTACAATCTCAAAGGAAAATATGTACTGTATTTGTAAAACTGCAATTTAGAACTAGTTTGACGGAAAGAACTACCGTAATTCAGGGATTGTGGAATAACTTAATGACAGAAATTAAGGAAGCCAAATCAATCCCTGTCTTTAAGAAACTGGTTAAAGTTGAATTGTTAAACAAATATAAATGAATGTATGTTTGAGTAATATATATAACTGAAGGTTGAATGAGTTATTTACTTGCTTTGTTATTATAGAACAATTTGTTTGAATTAGATAAATAAGGAGCAGATTTAATAAGATATTTTCTTCATCTGCTACCTTTCATTTTATATTTTTATTTTTTTTTATTTTTTATTCATATATGTCAATTGTTGAATTTCATTATTGTAAAATAAATTAAAAAATTAAAAGTAAAATAAAAATAAATAAATAAAATATTTACGTTTGTTTACATGTTTTAAATCCATCAAAGTTGATCTGAGATTTTTTTTTAAATTAAGTTTGTGTTTTATTGTGTGAATATTTATGAAGCATTCACTCTATTGCGATCCATTTTTCTTCAGTACTTTTTTTGTGTGTGATTCTCATCCTGCAGTTTTCAAACTATTTCAACAACTCATACATCAAAAAGTTCAGCTCCTTCAGGACAGTCCTGTTATGACGTTTGGTATTGATGCAACTTTAGCTTTTTGAAATATTTGGCTTTTTCTGCTACTTTTTTCCTCGTCGAAAATTAATTGAGCTCATTTTACATCCTTCAGATCTTTTGATCTGTTTACAACCTTTTACTGCTCCTTTCACATTTAGTTCTGCTTCAGCTTCTTTCAGCTTCCTTGTGCAAATTGTAACTTTTTTCATCTACTTTCAGCTAATTTCAGCTGTTTTTTCAGCTGTTTTCTGCTCTTTTCAGATTCTTTCTGATAACTAAAACATTGTTGTGCTTCTTCCAACTGCTTTCTGCTAATTCCAGCTTTTTATGCTCTGTCCAACTTATTTTTTGCAAGTTTTAGCTTTTTCTACAATTTCAGCTACTAGCTGTTTTATGCTAATTTAAGCTTTTTCAGCTAACTCCACATTTTTTGCACTCATTAACTCATAAACTTGTTTCATCCTAATTCAGCTAAAATGTGCTCTCCACTTCCTACTGATAATTTCAGCTTTTTTAGCTACTTTTCAGCAGTTTTTTTCAGTTTGGCTTTTTTCAGTTAATTTCCACTTTTTGGTGCTCATTTCTGCTTCTTTCAGACTAATTCGGCAAACGTGTGTTCTTTCTGCTTTCTTCTGCTAATCTAAGCTTTTTTTCAGCTAATTTCAACTGTTTTTAGATTAATTCAGTTTTTCGTGGAAATTCAATTTATATTCAGTTCAATTCAGTTTATTTATAAAGTACCAAGTCACAAGAGAAATCATCTCAGGGCACTGAACAGAAACATTCATATATAAAAGTAACAATTTAACACTATTTATCTGAGGAGCAGACTGTTTTGAGTTTAACTCCATCACATAACTCTCATCTTGAGCAAGTACGAAGGCGACGAACGTAAGGAAAAACTCCCTCAAGAGGAGGAAGAAACCTTTAGCAGAACCAGGCTCAGGACAAGCGGTCATCTGCTTTGATCGGCTAGGTTTGAGAGGAACAGGAAGGAGGAACAGATACACAATGGCAGGTCAAGAATCACGTTAAGATAAAAATAGTATTAAATGAAAACTACTCAATTGTAAATCTAATTTAAATGAAATTTAAAGGATTTAAAGTAAATATCTGCTACATTTATAAGACTGAGCTGAACCCAGCACCTCAGACTGAGGAAGTCTTTCGGACGAAAGACGAAACGTTTCTACAATTTTTTGCTTTGTTTTGTTTTTTTGTTTTTTTGAATGTCCAGAGGACCAGACTTAGCTTTTTTAGATTTTTCTACCTGGATTATTGAGCATGCATCAGGGTACATTCAGTCTAATTAACTTATTTCAGCTTATACATAGTTCCCATGTGACGTCACATAATGGGCATTTCCGGGTTGTCCGCCATTTTAGTTGGTGATACTTCCACTCCTGACCACTAGTAGCAGCGTAGGTTACGAGCAGTGTATTTTTCGGGGTTGTTTATTTGTAAATAATTGCAATGGTTATTTCGTGTTGGGTTAGTGGTTGTACCAATCGAGCAATTGCCAGCAATTTCCAAGCGTTAAGTTTTACGTAATTCCGAAAATAAGGAAGCATGAAGGACCAGATACAGAAGCGCTCACCACTGAACGTCGGCGAGTCTGGCTGTGTAAGATCAACCACAAGGATTTGCCATCATCAACATCAAAAAATATGCTCCGATCACTTCAGGTAAGCCAAAATTGTATGTGATTAACTTAGCGAAACGGTGTGTGTTTGAACAGTTTTTTTCATGATCTAGCTCCTCTGTTACTGTCGCTAGCTTAGCAACACTATGCTAACATGCTAACATCCACACCGTAACACACGACAACAAAGTGCCTCGCTCGTGTTTAGCCTCAACTCTCTGTTGTTAGGAAGCTGCTTGTTAATAATGTATTTTGAACCTTTATTTACCCTGTGACATCAGGCTGACACACACGTAAACACTTGTAGTCAGTCTGTTTGTCTGTTAGCAAAATAACTCATGGACCCACACGACAAACTGTTTCAACTGGTGCATCACAATAAAATTACAGAAACAGTAACACACACTAATGGTAAAACTATGACATTTACAGCAGTGAAATTATAATAAATGTATAAGAACAGCATTAAAATGCAAACACAGGATAAAATATATGCATGTACACAAAGTCAGCTCACACAGTATGAAACGCCAGAGAGAACAGATGGGTTTCAGCAGGGACAGATTTATATGAAACTTTCTGAAACTAATCACTGGACGGACATTTACAACTGATAAGCGTTCACAGTATGTACATGCAGAGTTGAGAGTACACAGTATATAATGCTGTATGTACTGTATATACATACACAGTGTATGTATACATACACGTTATATTTCAAATAGATAATATTTGAACACTGCGACATTGTCATTGTTTTGATTTTGGTTCCCTTTTGTTTTCATGTGTGAATAAAGCATTGGGAATGTGTCTGTTCAGAAAATATTACATTAAAAAGTAATGTTTTGGGTATAACTTCCAACATTTGAATACACTGTAATTGCTTCTGTTAATTTTTTATGTTGTTCAGGACGGCTGCACACATGTACGACAGGTCAAACCCAGACTGGGCTCCTACTGAAGTTGACTGGTGCTCACTCCCACAAAGGCAGCTAAGGAACATCAAAGATCGGAGTCTAAGATGAACAGGTATACAAATTAATGTCACTTTTAATAATTGTAATATTAATTAAAAACATATCGTTACTTTGATATTTGAATATTTATAAATATGTAATTTTTAACTTGTAAAAATGTCTGCTGTAGTAATGTGATTTCTTTTCAGCGGAAAAGTTGTTGTCTTATTACCTAGACGCAAACATATATATATATATATATATATATATATATATATATATATGTATATATATATATATATATATATATATATATATATATATATATATATATATATATATATATATATATATACATTTATGTTTATCTTAATTATAGGTACAGACGAGTGAAAGAAAGAGTTCGCTCAAAGGAACATCTCCAGTGTGCGCAGGCTGTCCTAGAACTCGGTGCAGTCTCTGAACCTGAGGTTTTGGCTACACCAATGAGGAACTTCGTCCAACCTGAAGTGGAGGAAGCAGTTCCAGTGTGCACGGTTCAGCAGCAGCAGCAAGAGGGTGCAAATGACTGTACAGAATATACACCTGTTTCTGAAAGTCAGGTTCAGTTTGAACTGCAGTCATTAAGAACAGAAAATATTACATTACGAAATCAGCTAAGTAATTTTCAATTAAATGTAAAAAGCTTTGAGAATCAACAGTATTTTAATAGTGTGTTCAAGTAATTTAAATTAAAAATGAAAGAAAGACAAATTGTCCATTCGTCTTATTGTATTGAATGTAGACTGTTTACCTGTACTAATAATTTATAAATACAGTATACCTGTAGATTTTTAATTAAAAAATTGTCATTCACACCGTTGAACAGTAAGTGCCACCGCAGAGCTGGAGTTGACAACCTTGAACAGGAGGAAAATGCCAACATGTGTTGGTTTTGAAAATGTTATTGAAACATTTTTAATGTGTAAGTATAAAAAAATAATGGATGATACTTGATAAACTGCTTTATTCAAAATAATTAAAACTTAACAGTCCCAGTGTTTCAAAAATAATACATATTTGATAAGGTTCATAGCTGGGAAATATCAATTCACATGGCTATCAGAGGAAAGCAAAATGAAAAAGTTCAAAGAAATTTCATTAAACATGTCTTATGAAGGCACCAAATTCAAACAAGCAACTACAAAACAATATTTGATATAAGTAATAAAAGAAATGCATAGTTAAAAATAATAAATTGAAAGGTTGGAACTTACAAAATACAGTAGCTCTTCTTCAACATTTTCTGACTACTAAAATGGCGGAAATTCCAGAATTCCGGAATTCTAGTCACATGTGTGGGAACTATGTATTAAACTCTTTTCAGGTTTTTTCCTGATAGTTTCAGGTTTTTTTTTTTTTTTCTTTGCTAGTTCAGCTACTTTTTAGCTGTTTTTGTGCTAAATTTACATGTTTCAGCTATTTCCAAATGTTTAGCTAATTTCAGCTCCCTCCACTTCTTTCTGGTCATTTAAGCTTCTTCAGAGTCAGAGTCAGAGAGAGAGAGTCTTTATTGTCATTTGCACCGCATGTGGTACATGTGATGAAAACGAGATTATGTACACGGGGTCCCAGTTACATCCAACAACAAATGAAAGAGAAAAACAGTAATAACATCTAGAACTAACTAAGAAAAACATCAACTAGTAATACACTAAGCCTAATATAGTGGGAATAAACAGCAGCACGAACATGAGTTTGTATGAGCAGATGGTCACAGATGAACACAGATGAACACAGCAACAAGAAAACAGATCAGCATCAGCATGATGTGATATTTTGCAGTGTTTATTTTTTATTTTATTTTTATTTATTCATGAGTCTAACAGCCTCAGGGTAGAAGCTGTTCCTCAGTCTAGTGGTTCTACACTTGATGCTCCTCAACCTCCGTCCTGAGGGGAGTGGGGCAAAGAGTGAGTGTGCTGGATGAGTGAGGTCTTTCATGATGCAGGTGGCTCTTTTCCTGCATCTGGAGGTGTAAATGTCTGTGATGGTGGGGAGACTGACTCCAACAGACTTCTGTGCAGCCTTCACCACTCTCTGCAGAGCTTTCCTCTCTTCAACTGTGCAGCCTCCATGCCACACGTTGATGCTGGAGCACAGGACGCTCTCCACTGCACACCTGTAGAACGAGGTGAGAACTGGGCTGCTCAGACCAGCACGTCTCAGCCGTCTGAGGAAGTAGAGTCTCTGATGACCTTTCTTGATCAGGCTGGTGGTGTTGTTGCTCCAGCTGAGGTTATCATAGGATGTTAAAGGTATTGTGACATGATTTTGTAAATTTGAATATTTGTCAGAACATATATATCTTATATCATTGAGCTCTGGTCGTTTTTGCATAATAAATTATAAACATATTAAAATTTTATTCGAAATTATGCTAAATTTTTCTCTGGTATTTGCTGGGATACGCCCCTGAAATTCCGCGCATTTCCGCAATACGTCATCACCAGTCGTCGTCACCAGTCATCAACGTCACAACGGGCCCGTTTATTAGGTGTGTTAACTGCTTGCCATACGGATTCATTTCCTGAAGGATCGCCTTTTATTTGTGTAACTTGAAAAATGCCGTCACGTTGTAGTGCATTTGTGTGTTCTAATATCAGCAGTGAACAAGTGAGCCTTCACAAATTTCCAAAAGATGACAAACTTTGTCAAGAATGGACCAGACAAGGACCGGTGGGTTCCAGGAGTCCTATGTCTGCAGCGACCATTTCACTGCCGATTGTTTTCAGCACCTGGTATAAAAGAATCTTTAGGATTACCAGTAAGATTCAGAAGACTTTTAAAACCGGATGCTATTCCTACTATTTTTAAAAGAAAATCTACAGAAGAAAGTCCCACAGGAGCTACCATGTCGAAACAACGCAGGGACCATCGGAAGACTGTCCAGGAGATGAGTAAGTCTTTGTGTAAACATAATCGGAGGTGTGTAGTGTTTTAGATTATAAACTATTTATTTTACGTGAGTTCATGTTGTTTTACTTTATACACTTTGAGTGTATAAAGCCAATTATCACGGCAGATTATGTTTGTTCGCTGCTAACAAGCTAGCCGAATCAGATAGCTAACACAATAGCCGCGATACAGGCCACGTTGCTAATGATGTATTTTTAAATTATGTCTGCGCCATCAGGTAACATCTGTAGTTTCCTTCTATTCGGGGAGGGATATTAATGAGAGTTTTGGATGATTTACTGTCTTAAAATGATATATCGCTGACGCAACCGGTAATAAGCCGACATAGCAGCTAACAAACATTAGCCGAGTGCCCGGAGCAAACACGTTGCTAATGATGTATTTTTAAATTATGTCTGCCGATCAGGTAATTCTTTTTATTCGGGGAGGGATATTAATGAGAGTTTTGGAAGATTTACTGTCTTAAAATGATATATCTCAGACGTGACCGGTGTCAGGGACTCTTGTTAGCCAAGATAGCTTCTAAAAATATTAGCCGAGAGCCCGGAGCAAACACGTTGCTATGTATGCATTTTTAAATTATGTCTGC
>JBBPBX010063034.1:6450-20647 GCA_038048925.1 Garcialebias charrua
AGAGCTCCACATCATGAAGCTCCCACCGCCATGCTGTACTGCGGGGATGGGGTTTTTTTTGTCCAAAAGTTCATTCTCAGTCCAGACCTCAAAATCAGAAAGAAAACTTCAATTCTGCTTCATTTTTTCTCTAAGAAATTACTGTTTTTTTTTCGTTCAGATCTCTATTTTATAAAGTTCTGCTTTAGTCTTTGACTAACAGTAGTCCTTTAAATGTTTATAGGCTTATTTTAAATGTAATTTTTTACATGCGGACCTTGACATTTTCTTTAATCTTTGATATTAAAATACCCACCACATCAGCTTGTGTTAGTTGCACAATGGACATTTTTGCTGGACATTAGAGAAAATAGTAAAAACACAAACCTTCCAAAAAAATTCTTACGTTCAAGTCACTTAATCTGGGTCCATATGTTTATTGACGTGACTAGACTAAACCCAGGTGTTTGTTATATTAATAATTAAAATATTTGTTATGGATCAACGCATTTTCTCTCTTTTTTTTCCCCTCTCGCTTCAAACAGCCAGACATTCTTAAACGAACACCGATCCCCAAAGCGTCGATTCTATCTGTGTTCAACTTGTAGAGTCTTCCTCCTTCACACCACATGGCAAGACTACACGGGAGTTGAACGTCTGTGTGTAGCTGCACAGCTAATTTTAAAACTTAATCTCCTTCAAAGTCTCGGACAGAAGAAACATGTCACAGCTACAGGCGAGGTTTTTCACACAAGATAAAAGGTGAGCCAGTAAACTGGAAGTGACGGTAACAGGAGGCTAGCTAAACAGTTAGCTGTTTGCGCTACGCTGCTGTAAATATGTATTTATCAGGTTCATTTTACTGTTAGTCGAAGACCACGAGGAGGGAAACGTGTCAGAGGGAGAAGAGGAAAGTGAAGAATGTAGGACTGAGGGTTGCAACTCTAAATGTGGGGGCAAAGGTAAAGAGCTGGCTGACATGATGCAGAGAAGGAAGGTAGATGTCTTATGTGTCCAAGAGACCAAGTGGAAGGGCAGCAAGGCTCGAAGTATTGGAGCAGGGTTCAAACTGTTTTACCATGGTGTGGATAGAAAGAGAAATGGAGTAGGGGTGGTCCTGAAGGAGGAGCTGGCAAATAATGTAGTAGAGGTGAAGAGAGTGTCAGATAGGGTGATGTGTCTGAAGGTAGAAGTAGAAGGTCTGATGCTAAACATAGTCAGTGGTTATGCTCCACAGGTTGGATGTGATGGGGAGGAGAAAGATACATTTTGGAAAGATCTGGATGAAGTGATAGAGAGTATTCCCAGGGAGGAAAGAGTGGTGATTGGAGCAGACCTGAATGGACATGTTGGTGAAGGAAACAGAGGGGATGAGGAAGTGATGGGTAGGTTTGGTGTCAAGGAAAGAAACCAGGAAGGACAGATGGTGGTGGATTTTGCCAAGAGAATGGAAATGGCTATAGTCAATACCTATTTCCAAAAGAGGGAGGAACATAGAGTGACCTATAAGAGTGGAGGAAGGAGTACACAGGTCGACTACATTCTGTGTAGAAGAGGAAACCTGAGGGAGATTGGAGACTGTAAGGTTGTAGCAGGGGAGAGCGTGGCCAGACAGCATCGGATGGTTGTGTGTAGAATGACTGTTGTTGTGAAGAAGAGAAAAAGAGTAAAATCAGAGAAGAAGACCAAATGGTGGAAGCTAAAGAAGGAAGAATGTTGTGAGAAATTCAGAGACGAGCTGTTAAAGGCTCTGGGTGGTAAGAAAGAGCTTCCAAGTGACTGGGCTACTACAGCAACAGTAATTAGAGAGACAGGTAGGAAGGTACTTGGTGTGTCATCTGGACAGAGAATGGATGATAAGGAAACCTGGTGGTGGAATAGTGAAGTGCAGGACGCCATTCAAAGAAAGAGATTAGCCAAGAAGAAATATGACAGTGAGAGGACTGAAGAGAGGAGACAGGAATATAAGGAGATGGGACATAGAGCAAAGAGGGAAGTAGCTAAGGCAAAGCAGAGGGCGTACAATGAGTTGTATGGGAGACTGGACACTAAAGAGGGCGAGAAGGACTTGTACCGATTGGCAAGACAGAGGGATCAGGCTGGAAAGGATGTGCAACAGGTTAGGCTTATTAAAGATGGGAATGGGAATGTGCTAACAAGTGAGGAGAGTGTGACAGGAAGATGGAAGGATTACTTTGAGGAGCTAATGAATGAAGAGAATGAAAGAGAGTAGAGGTCATAGAAACTGTGGACCAGGAAGTGGGAAGCTGGTGCACATTTTTAAGAACAAGGGTGATGTACAGAGTTGTAGCAACTACAGGGGAATTAAGTTGATGAGTCACATGATGAAGATCTGGGAGAGAGTTGTGGAAGCAAGACTTAGACTATCTGTGAGCAGCAGTATGGTTTCATGCCAAGAAAGAGCACCACAGATGCCATCTTTGCTTTGAGGATGTTGATAGAGAAGTACAGAGAGGGTCAGAAAGAACTCCATTGTGTGTTTGTGGATTTAGAAAAAGCATATGACAGGGTGCCAAGAGAGGAGGTGTGGTATTGCATGAGGAAATCTGGAGTGGCAGAAAAGTATGTTAGACTGGTACAGGACATGTATGAGGACAGCAGGACAGTGGTGAGATGTGCTGTAGGAGTGACAGATAGCTTCAAGGTGGAGGTGGGATTGCATCAAGGATCGGCTCTGAGCCCCTTCTTGTTTGCTCTGGTGATGGACCGACTAACAGATGAGGTCAGGCAGGAATCCCCATGGACTATGATGTTTGCAGATGACATTGTGATCTGTGGTGAGAACAGGGAACAGGTGGAAGAGAACTTGGAGAGGTGGAGGTATGCTCTTGAAAGAAGAGGAATGAAAGTCAGTCGTAGTAAGACAGAGTACATGTGTGTGAATGAGAGGGAGGCCAGTGGAACAGTGAGGCTACAAGGAGCAGAGGTCACAAAGGTGCAGGACTTCAAGTACTTGGGGTCCACTGTCCAGGAAAATGGGGAATGTGGTAAAGAGGTGAAAAAGAGAGTCCAGGCAGGATGGAGTGGATGGAGAAAAGTTTCAGGAGTGATTTGTGACAAAAAGGTGTCAGCAAAGGTCAAAGGAAAAGTTTACAAGACAGTGGTGAGACCAGCTATGTTGTATGGTCTGGAGACAGTGTCATTGACAAAAAGACAGGAGAAAGAACTGGAAGTGGCAGAAATGAAGATGCTGAGGTTCTCCTTAGGAGTGACAAGGATGGATAAGATCAGGAATGAGATCATCAGAGGTACAGCACATGTTGAACAACTGGGAGATAAAGTTAGGGAGGCCAGACTGAGATGGTTTGGACATGTCCAGAGGAGGGACAGTGGTTTGGACATGTCCAGAGGAGGGACAGTGGGTATATTGGTAGAAGGATGTTAGAAATGCAGCTGCCAGGAAAAAGACAAAGAGGAGATGTATGGATGCAGTTAGAGAGGACATGAATGTAGTTGGAGTGAGGACAGAGGATGCAGAGGACAGAGTGAGGTGGAGGATGACTCACTGTGGCGACCCCTGAAAAGGGAAAGCCTAAAGAAGAAGACGATTTTAAAGCTAGTGCCTGTTAATGCGCATGCGCTGCAAACTTGCCTTTTACATGTTTAGCTACTTTAAGCTAATGCTACAAGTTCCTTCGTGGCTATTCATAACATTTAGTCTCAAATGAACGTGATAAACACAGTTTGTGTATTTTAATTAAATTTTGTCTTGTAGATACGTAGTAGACGACGTTCCTTTCTCCGTCCCGGCTGCCTCAGAAGTTAAGGACCTCAGTAATGTCATCAACAAGCTGCTGGAGGCTAAACATGGTAAACACATTTTATTGGAAAGCTAGCAAACATTTCTTCTTAAATTTACATGAGTGGAGACTAAATTTACTCCACAAAGCCTATATGTAATAAACATTGTTATATCAACGTATATGTCACATTATACCATACCATATATACCGTAAATATATATATATATATATATATATATATATATGTACCCGTATGTGTGTGTGTGTGTGGTATACCATACCCCTGTATGCATAGATTATACATAGAACACTTACAAAACAGCATCAAGGCCAACCAAAGTGCTGTACAGTAGAACAAACAGGCAAATAAAAATATAGACACGAATGGAAGAAGATAATGACTAAATGGCTAACGCGTGTAGAATATAGACAGGTTAAAAACAAATCACAGTGTCAAAAGCCAGGAAATAAAAGTGAGTTTCTTAAGCGAGACTTAAAAACTGAGAGATGGGGCCTGCTTGACATGTGGTGGTAACTCATTCCACAGTCTTGGACCTGCAACAGAGAACGTCCCGTCACTTCTGAGCTTATGACGGGTTCCTGGAACCGAAAAAAGCATTCTGATCTGCTGACCTCAGATAGCGCTGTGGGACATATGGCTGCAGCAGATCAGTGAGATAAGAGGGGACAGAACTGTTCAATGACTTAAAATCGTACAAAAGGATTTTGAACTGAATTTGAAAGTGAACCGGGAGCCGGTGCAGGGATGCCAAAACTGGTGTATTTGCCTGTACCGGTTAAAAATCGGGCTGCAGCATTTCGGACCAGTTGTAAACATGCAATTGGCGTCTGACTGATTCCAAACAGAATTGCACTGCAGTAATCGAGCCTGGATGTTATGAACGCGTATACTGTATTACTTTCTTAAGGTTATTCTTGGACAGTATGGGCTTCAGTGTAGATTGTCGCCTCAGCAAATAAAAAAATAAAGAAAACAGGATTTAACAATCCTGTTTACATGACTGTTTAGTTTCATAGAAGGGTCCATTATCACTCCTAGATTTGTGACTCTTATTTTTCTAACGGGGCTAGAGAGGTGAGGTCGATACCGTGGTTCTTGATTGTGCCATTTGGAGGAAACATGACTTTGGTCTTCTTCTCATTAAAGCTTAAACAATTTAAAGACATCCAGTCCCTAATGTCAGCCAGGCAGTCAAGAAGTGATTGAATAGAATATGCATTGGTGTGCTTCAAAGGGAACTAGATTTGACAATCATCAGCATAGAATTGAAAGGGTATGTTATGTTTACGGAAAATAGCACCTAGTGGCAGCAGGTCTAAAGAGAAGAGGTCCGAGGATGGACCCCTGCGGTACCCCCCACAGAAGAATTGCAGATGATGAAATAAAATCCTTAATGTTGACACAAAAGGTTCTGTCAGAGAGGTAGGATCTACGGTAAACCATTTGAGGGCTGACCCTGTGATGATTTTGATGTCAGATGTGGGTGTACCTGCTAATATTTCTAATACACACTGTTTACACACACTGTTTTGTTTTCGCAGGGTCTCACACCAAGGTGGAGTTCGACTTCTTGGTCAATGGTCAGTTTCTGCGAGTTCCCCTGGCCTCTCACATGGAGACAGAAGGAATATCATCGGTAGGAGCTCCCACTGCACTGACAATGACGATGGCTCCTGTAATGTACGATGGCTCCTGTAATGTAGCTGTCATGTAACACATCACCGGGGGGATCTTTCACAGGAGGGTGCTCTACACTGACAGAACAAAATGTTCTACAGATGCCTCTTGATGAGGGCTAAAAAGTGCAACACTGTTGTAGGAAAATAATACTCTGACTGTTCTTATTAGCGGTAACGGAATTGTCCTCCGTCTCCATCTTCTGTTGCTCATCTGTAGTTGGGTTGCAGAGTCAACGGGTCCAGGAGAGAAGCCCAGACTTCTCTCTCCCCAGTGACTTTCTCCAGTTCCTCCTGGGGGACCTCAAGGCTTTCCCAGACCAGAGAGGATATGTAATACCGGTACCTCTAGAGCAGACATGGGCAATATATGATCTGAGGGCCAAAAGTGGCCCCTGAACAATCTATCCGGCCCCCAGTATCCTCAATTGAAAAGAAAACATTTAAATAAGTTAATGGAAACCTGAATTTTATCATTGGAATTCAAAAAAATGTAAACTAGAGAAATTGTATTTCCTGTGAAAATACCTGTACTACAAGAAAAGGTCTGAAAACAGTCTCCTATACAGGTAGTCCCCGATTTACGAGCGCTCTGATCTACGAGGTTCCAGACTTACGAGCTGGCGAATTATTGGAAAAAACGCAAAAAATACTGAGTTTTCCTGTGTTTTTTCACCACAGTTCGTTAGCTAAACATGTGGACACACGTTTCCGATCATTTTTATGCACTCATAAGCAGTTTTTCGATGAAAAACGAGTGTTTGTAGTCGCGCTAGCAAAACCGTTCCAATTTACGAGCGAATTTCCGGACTTACGAGAAGCGTGGCGGCCGTTCCAAATTACGAGATTTCCGGTTTACGAGCGCCTCGTTGTAACGGATCTCGCTCGTAAATCGGGGACTACCTGTATCTGTTTAAAAAAAAAAGTTTTCTAATTCTCAATGAGGCCTTTTGTTCGAGTTCAATATCTTGATTTAGCCCTGTGGAAAAAAAGTTGCCCACCTCTGCTCTAGAGAGTTGTGGGACGTCCCTGGAGCCTCTTACCAGTGGGTGTTCCCAGAAAACCTCCAAAGGGAGGTTTTCTAACTAGATGTCTGGACCCCCTCAACTGACTCCTTTTGATCTACTGGAGCAGAAACCCCCCCGGTTGATGGAGCTCTTCACCCTATCTCTAAGGCTGAGCCCCCTTACGAAGGAAGCTCATTTCGAAGACTTCTATCCAGGATCTCGTTCATTTGGTCATAATCCAAACCTCAAGACCATAAGTGAAAGTTGGAACATAAATGGACAAGCAAATTGAGAACTTTTCCTTTTGACTCAACACTTTCTTCACCGCAACTGACCAAAACAACAACCTCATTACTGAGGATGAGGCTCCAATCCGTTGCTTCGTCCTAGCATCATTCGGTTGAATGAATTCCTAAAAAAGACGCCCAGATACTGAAATGCCTCCACCTGAGGCAAAGACTCTCCCCAACCTGGAAGGGCCATTCTACCCATTTCCAGTCCCGTTAACGGTTGTTCTGCAAATCTGTTCACATTTCAGTGCTCATGATGGCAAATATGTGATACAAGCTGGTGCTACAGAAGCTTTTGAACTGTCTGAGAACACAACAGTATACAGGTGCTGGTCATAAAATTAGAATATCGTGAAAAAGTTGATTTATTTCAACAATTCCATTCAAATATGGCACCCCAAACCATCACTGACTGGAAACTTGACACTGGATCTCAAGCAACATGGATTTGGTGCCTCTCCTCTCTTCCTCCAGACTCTGGGACCTTGATTTCCAAAGGAAATGCAAAATTTACTTTCATCAGAGAACATAACTTTGACCAATCAGCAACAGTCCAGTCCTTTTTGTCTGTAGCCCAGGCGAGACGCTTCTGACGCTGTCTCGTTCAAGAGTGGCTTGACACAAGGAAAGTGACAGCTGAAACCCATGTCTTGCATGCATCTATGCATGGTGGTTCTAGAAGCACTGACTCCAGCTGCAGTCCACTCTTTGTGAATCTCCCCCACATTTTGGAATGGGTTTTGTTTCACCATCTTCTCTGGGGTGCGGTTACCCCTATTGGTTGTTCACTTCTTTCTACCACATCTTTTCCTTCCCTTCATCTCTCTATTAATGTCCTTGGACACAGAGCTCTGTGAACAGCCAGCCTCTTCAGCAATGACCCTTTGTGTCTTGTCCTCCTTGTGCAAGGTGTCAGTGGTTGTCTTTTGGACAACTGTCAGTCAGCAGTCTTCCCCATGATTGTGTAATCTACAGAACTAGACTGAGACCAAGGTCTCTCCAGGCGTTTTGAGCTAATTAGCTGATTAGAGTGTGGCACCAGGTGTCTTCAATATTGAACCTTTTCACAATATTCTAATTTTCTGAGATACTGAATTTGGGGTTTTCATTGTTCGTTATAATCATCAACATTAAAAGAAATGAACATTTGAAATATATCAGTCTGTGTGTAATGAATGAATATAATATACAAGTTTCACTTTTTGAGTGGAATTACTGAAATAAATCAACTTTTTCATGATATTCCAATTTTATGACCAGCACGTGTACACGCAAGACAAAATACAGTATGTAGATTATTAATGGATAGGAGGGATTTCCCATACCATCCAGTACGGCAGTGGAGCTGCGTCAGCCCGTTTATAACGCTGACAGATACTCCTGCTCGGATCTGTCTAATCCCTGGCATGTTCGGCTTGACATTTCTTTATCTGTTTGAAAATCAACAAGCTGTCTCCCTGATCCTTTTGCTACGATGCTCGCCTGTGTTTCAGGAAGACGTGGTGGAGATTGAGTATGTGGAGCGGATTACGGCCCCCGAGCCACAGGAGTGTTTGATGCACGACGACTGGATTAGCTCTGTTGACGCAGACGCTGAGTGGTAAGATCTCAAAGTCGATTCTCTCCTTCCAAACTTTCTGGTTTCCTGAGTTGGTTACATCATGTTATATCTTTTATTTCTTTTTAATGAAGTCTGTAAATGAACCGGCCTTTTTAACATTTTTTAATTTAATTATTTTTTCAGTCAGTATTGTGCCTCACTGAAAAATCACTGGAAATAATAAATTTAATCCTGGTATTTTTGTATTTTTATTTTATGACCATTTATAATAATAATGTCACATTTTGTCACCTGTGTATGTTTCCATACAAGACGAAATTTGTCTCTGCATTTAACCCAACCACCACCAGGTGGTGCAGTGGGCAGCTATAGAAAGCGCCCGGGGAGCTTTCGGGTCCCAAGTCGGCTGCCCTGCCTCTACACCATCCTTGGCCCCTCTTTATTTATTTATTCATTTATGTTCCTTAGGGGGGAAATTGTCCACTTAACTGCTTAAAAATACAATATTTGTTTATTTCCACAAAAATATAGTTGGCCTTTTGAAACTATCTCAACCTAAAATAAAAACATCAAATGTGACTTTTTTATATTTTAAATTCTCTAAGGTTCTTTGGTTTAAAAAAAAGAAGAGAAAAAAAAGCACAAAATATTTATTTTACATCAATTTTGGAAGGGAAAAAAAGCGTGGGGGCTCAAAATAATTTTTTGAGTACAACAAAGTCCAACAAAGTTCAGTCAAGTCATCTGTCATTTCTTTTGTTTTTACTGGATTATTGAGCATGAACTTTGTTTTGAATCACTTTGGCTATGGCTGCCTCAGAGGAGTTGGCGGGGGAGAGGGCTGGCCCTAGAAACCATCTTATCACCAGTAAACTAGTCGGTCTGCTACGTGGGTTTGCTGCTTGTGGGACCGAGTTTGTTTGCGGCTCCTCTGACTGATGAAGTCTTTTAGATTAGAGTTGCTTTTGGGCCTAAAAAAATCTGGCCTGAGCCCATATCATTTTTTTCGAGCCCGACCCGAAACCGACCAATTAACTGTGATTACAGGCCCGAACCCGAAAAAGATTTTTTTTTAAACTAAGCTTTTCTGCTTTTGTAAACAAATCAGTTTGACATGATTTAGAAATGTATTTCAAAGAAAGGAAGATATAAGATTTCTTGTTTATTAACAAGAGTCAGCGGATTATTATAGTTATTATAATATTGTTATTTTGGTTATTAACGGTCATCGGCCGTCATTAGCCATCATGACTAATTTGTCAACCTTTCCTTGTTTTGACATTCAACTTGAACAAATAAAATGAACAAAACTAAAACAAAGCCGAATGTTAGAAACGAGAGTTTCAAACCAGGAAGTAACAGAGGAGAACCATTCCTTAAATTTAGAATCACAGTTTGCTCCATCTTGCTGTTTGTTTGCAGGATCCTCACAGGTTCATATGATAAGACGGCCAGGATCTGGTCTACGGAGGGAAAAGCTGCGATGACGGTGGCCGGACACTCCGATGTTATCAAAGACGTCGCCTGGGTCAAAAGAGGTGAGCATGCTAACCCTTCAGACGTCCCCTCTCTGGGAATCACCGACATTAAACTCTGCACGTGCTTCCTGCGTAGACGGTCTGACGTCGCTGCTTCTGACGGCCTCTTTGGACCAGACCGTCCTGCTGTGGGAGTGGAACTCAGAGAAGAACAACGTGAAAGCCAGGCACTGCTGTCGAGGCCACACAGAAAGCGTGGACACCATTTCCACAGACCCCACCTGCTCTAAGGTAAAAAATATAGGGGAAAGGAAAAGGTAGACAGAGATGACTTGAACGTGTGTCTCAGGATGTTTGTGTTTGTCCTCTTTAGTTCTGCAGCGGTTCCTGGGACAAAATGTTGAAGATCTGGTCAGCAGGTAAAGTCAAGTCAACTTTATTTATAAAGCACAAGATGAGTTATTAGTAGAGATTTAAAAACTGGAGGAGAAGTGGCCTGCCTAATGTTTGGGGGGCAGATTATTCCAAAGTTTGGAAAAAAGCCCAATCTCCTCTGAGCTTCTATCTTGTTTTTGGAACAGCCAAAAGCAGCTGATCAGATGATCTCGGTACCCGAGAGGGAACATACCGTTCCAATAGCTCAGTGAGATAAGGGGGTGCAAGTCTATTTATGCACTTAAAGGATAGCAGGAGAATTTTTAAATGGATTCTGGTACGTATAGGGAGCCAGTGAAGGGAGGACAAAACTGGTGTAATGAGAGCAAACTTAAGAGTTCCTGTTAATAGCTGAGCTGCAGCATTTTGGTCGAGCTGGAGACGGGAAATGGAGACCTGACTGACCCCAACATAGATCACGTTGCATTAGTCCAGTCAGGTAGCGATAAAGACATAGACTAGTTTTTCAAGGTCAGATCTGGAAGGCACTGACTTAAGCTTACCGGTAGCTAGCTGTCTCAACTGGAAGAAGCTTTTCTGCAGAACAGAGTTGATACTTAAAGTCAGAGTCTAAAACCATCCCGAGATTAGTAACAGACTGCTTAAGATATGGCTGAAGGGAGTGCAGGATAACAGGATCAGAGATGGCGGTAGAGGGCTGAACACAATGACTTCAGTCTTCTAATCATTAAAACTTAAACAATTTGAAGACATTTTAACAGAGGGTGAATGTAGCCGGAACTGTTCAGTTTCAAGGATGGATGAATCTGACATTCATCAGCATAACAATGAAATGAAAGACCATGTTTCCTCAGGATTCAAGGATTTTTAAAAAATTGTCATACCACCTCACATTTGCATGTTTGTGGTAAGAAATTCCGACTCAGGTCCCAGATGACCCAAGATAGACCCCAAAGGGGGCAAATAGAGTGAGAACGGAAGGAGTCCAAGAATCGAGCCCTGCGGGACACCACAGGAAAGAGGCACTGAAGCAGAGACACAATTACCGACCTTAACACTGAAACTCCTGTCACTTAGGTATGAGTGGAACCATTCTAATGCTGCACCTGTAATCCCAACCCAGTGTTCCAGCTACGATATAAAGATACTGTGGTCAACAGTGTCAAAAGCAGCAGTAAGGTCTACGAGCACAAGTTGACCAGAATCATTTGATGATCCCAAATTCAGAACAATTAAAAAGTTCTTGCACTTTTTACCAGCGTTGACGCATGGTCGATACTCAGAATACACCTGTCCAGCAAATACATTTGCTGAAGAAGAACTCCATTTGCCCCGAGACTTCACTCGTGTTGTATTTTTTGTGCTTCCAGTGCCTACAGACGAAGCAGACGAGGTGGAGGAGCCTGCCGGCAGACCAAGGAAGAAGCAGAAGACTCAGCAGCTCGGCCTGACCCGGGTGAGTACAGAGCCATCTGAAAACGATCGCTCCAGCTTTGAATGAGGCGAAGTTCACGGTTTCTCCGGTTCACACAGACTCCTTTGATGACATTGTCCGGACACAACGAAGCTGTGTCTTCTGTCTTGTGGAGCAGCAACGAGGAGGTTTGCAGTGCATCCTGGGATCACACCATCCGAGTGTGGGACGTTGAGAGTGGGGCAATGAAGACTACGCTGGTGAGAAAAACAAAACGGAGTTTTAGTGTAGACACGACAAATACAGTCAGGTGTCTCGCACAGGCATGGCCAAAACACATCTGTTAAAAATAATGTACAATGTTACGAAAAGGCGGAACAGAAAAAGAAATATTCGGTGAAGTAAACACAATTTAGATCTACAGAAATGACTTTTTTTGAATGCGGAGTTCTGAATGACAACATTTTGTTGATTGAAATGTGGCTTGAAAGCTAAATATAGCAAAATGTTAACTAAAACTAAAAGCAGCAAACTGTAAAAAGATGCTAGCTAAAATTTAAAAGTAGCAAAATACTAGGTGAAAGAAGCGAAGGCTAACTAAAAGTAGCTCAAATGTAGCTAAAAGCCGTAAATCATTATCTAAAAATAGCTACAGGCTTTTTATGAATTAAATGTACCAAAGCACTAGCTAAAAGTATTGGTAGTGCAACACTTTCAGAAGCCAAAGTTAGAAAATGACCAATTTAAAAAAAACTAAATGCTAGCTAAAACTTAAAAGAAGCCAATGTACTGTATAGCCAAAACCTAAAAGTTTCCAAATGCTAACTAAACCAATGGTTCCCAACTGTGATCCTTGAGGAACACCATCCTGCATGTTTTGCTTGTTTCCCTACTTTGACGCATCTGATTTAACCGGCTTCTGCAAAACTTGAGGAAGTAATTAAATCACTGAATCAGTCGTGTTGGAGCAGGAAACAACTTAAACATGAAGGATGGTGTTCCTCAGGGACGAGGATTGGGACCACTGAACTAAAACACGAAAAGTAGCAACAAAAGTTTGAAAAATATCTATAATGTGTTTTTGAATTATTTTTAAATTGCCTTCTGATTGTAATTCTAAAAGATTCATGTCAATACTTGAGATTAAATAAAAGTATCATACCATTAAAACTCAAATATAACAATTATTTAACAGTTGTGATGTTTAGGCAGCAGCAGTAATAGTATTTGCATTTCTGCTGTGAAATAAAAGTAAATAAGTCACGTTTATTTTTTCTTCTGTACATTTTTCGGCACAATTTTTGTCAAAATCAAGCTATTCAAGCTATTGGTATTGGTGCAACTTTAGCTTTTTGAAATATTTAGCCTTTTCTGCCATTTTTTTCTCATAGAAAATAAATTGAGCTCATTTTCCATCCTTCAAATCTTTAGATCTGTTTACAACCTTTTACTGCTCCTTTCACATTTTGTTCTGCTTCAACTTCTTTCCGCTTCCTTGTGCAAATTAAAAAAAATTCAGCTATTTTCAGCTAATTTCAGCTGTTTTTTTTTAAAAGCTGTTTTGTGCTCCTTTCATATTCTTTCTACTAGCTACAACTTGTTTGTGCTAAATTCTTTTGGCTATTTTAAGCTTGCTCTTCTCCTTTCAGCTTATTTATGCAATTTTCAGCCTTTTCGGCTACTATTTAGCTGGGTTTTTTTTGTTGCTAATTTTAGTGTTTTCAGCTTATTCCACATTTTTTGCACTCATTTAAACTTTTTTCAGCCTATGCTGGTGAAGATTCTCAGTCGTCCAGGACATGATAAATCAAAAAAGGCGTTCAATACAAGATCAACTGGACTTTATTTGTAACAGAAGACGTTTCGCTCATCATCCGATAAGCTTTCTCAATTCAATGGAGACTGTGAGAGGGAGAGGGAAGTTATAAGCAAGCTGGACCACTGATGCACACCAAACTAGGTAAATTGGAAGCTAACACACACACATATTTGGGATAACACGTGCCTGTGACCCATTCAAAGTTCAGTGTGTGAAAGCAGAGATTACAGAAAAACACACACACATCCTACTGTATGTAAATTGACAAAAACCACACTTCACACATTGATACCAAGGACCTGTCAAAGTCTGGTGTGTTTGGTGTGTATCAGTGGTCCAGCTTGCTTATAACTTCCCTCTCCCTCTCACAGTCTCCATTGAATTGAGAAAGCTTATCGGATGATGAGCGAAACGTCTTCTGTTACAAATAAAGTCCAGTTGATCTTGTATTGAACGCCTTTTTTGATTTTTTTCAGCCTAATTCAGCAAAAATGTGCTCTCTCCACTTCATGTAATTTTGGCTTCTTTCTGCTTTTTTCTCCTACTTTTCATCAGTTTATTGCTAATCTCAGCCTTTTCCAGACAATTTACACTTTTTCGTCTCATTTCTGCTTCTTTCAGCCCAGGGGTCTGCAACCTTTACGATCAAAAGAGCCATTTTATGCATTCGTTCACTAAATTAAAAGTGATCAGAGTCGCGACAAGCTGCTATGTTTATCAACTGGTAGCCCATGGGCTACTATTGTTTTGTTGGAGGGGACTTTTGTATCCATTAGGGGTGACATTATAAA
>JBBPBX010063035.1:0-11229 GCA_038048925.1 Garcialebias charrua
AAATGGCTTGGGGCTGAGGTTTTAAAATATTCTAGGGGGCGCTGTGGAGGCTATTGGATATTTATCATGGACTCCTGTTCAAGGGGTGGGCAATGATCAATCATACTGATTTTGGAACTCCTCTGATCAAATCTGTAGATTTTAGAACCAAACGTATGGTGACGGCGTTACGCCTTACTTCGCCACGTCGCCACGGCACGCCCACTTGCTCCACCCAAAACGGTCAGTTTTGGAAAGCTTGTTACACCAACATGTCTTCGATCACTGGACACAATGTCACGTGGATTAGGTAACAGGGGTCCGATATGGACCGTTCAGCGTAAAACTTTACATTTCCTGTTGTCAGGGGTGAAGGGGCTTAAGTGATGTCATGATTTGACAATTCAGTATTGCAGGGGACCGGGTGTTTGTTTGTTTATTTATTCATTTCATTTCAATTAAAAAACAACACAATTTCAAGAGAAAAAACAATATAAAATACCTATAAAATGAAAGGCGGCAGAAGAAGAATAAAATCTTATCAATTCTGCCCCTTCTTAACAAAATCAATTCAAAGAATCAATTCAAGCAATAATCACAAATAATACAACAAACCCCAAAACTTGTCACAATTATTCTTTATATTTCCCTAATATTAACTAACTTAACTATATCTCATCAGCATTATATTCTTGATCTTTTTCTTAAATACAAATAATGATTCCTCTTTTTTAACATCATTATTCAAACCATTCCATAAATCAATTCCCCTCATTAAAGTAGACCTACCCCGCAAACTTGTTCTAAACTTTGGCTTAACAAAAATATCAGTTCCTTTTAAATTATAGCAACTACTCTTTTTTTACAAAATACGTGTGTTACGTTCGATGGTAAATTGTGATTCTGAGCCCTGTACATTAGTAATAGAATAAAGTAGTCCACCAAATCATAAAACTTGAGTACCGTATTTTTCGGAGTATAGGTCGCACCTTTTTATCATTTTTTCATGGCCTGCGACCTATACACAGTATTATCACTTTCGGCGAAACAAATTTTAAAATCCAGCTCATTTCACAATTACGTTCATTTATTAAGGAAAAGTTTAGCTCAGACATATATTTGCTATAATTTTTATCAAACAAATAATTGCTTTTAAGTGTTAATCTTCTTAAAAGCCTTGCTGTGCGCTCCTGTGGCAGACATTTGCAGCAGAGCTAAACGTAGGTGCGACCTATACTCCGGTGCGACCTACCTAGGGATTTTTCCAATCTATTGGTAATAATTGGACAATGCGACCTATACACAGGTGCGACCTATACACCAGAAAATACGGTAATTTCAGTTGATAACATAAAATACTTGAAGGATGACAATAATGTTTTCTTGAGATAATTCTTACAGCTCTTTTTTGGAAAATAAAAATAGACTTGGTTACAGTTTTACAAGCTGTACCCCAGACACCAATACAATAAATTAAATTTGGCACAATACAGTAATTGTATTATACAGCAAACACAAAGCCTTGTCAGTCAGTAAGTCCTTCGCTTTATATAGTACTGCCATGGACTTAGACATTTTAGTTCTTACAAAATTAATATGTTTTTTCCATGACAATTTATCATCGATAATTACACCCAAAAACCTTACTTCATTTGTGGGTCAATCAATGAAAGTTTGATGTATTAGACCGTTTTCGTGTAGGTGCTATTAGCGTTTAATTTTCATAGCGACGTCTGGCTCCGCCCCTTCAGCATGCGTGAAAACGAACCGTTTTGATAACGTTTGACACATAAAATACATTTTATGGTTTTAGAATCTAAAACTAAATACATTTAAGATTTATATTTCTCTTTTCCTTGTCTTAAGGATAACAAAGTCAGCGGCGTGACGGACTCCACCAGAATAATGGGTTACTCCTTCCTCTGTCCCTCTGTGACGCCCCGCCCCCACGTCTCCACGGTGACGCTCACTCCTCAGGACGAGTTCTTCCTCCTGGGCAGCAGGGGATTGTGGGACCTGCTGTCTCCCGACGAGGCGATCGAAGCGGTCCGGAACGTCCCGGACGCCCTCGCCGCCTCCAAGAAGCTGGTGACGCTGGCGCAGAGCTTCGGCTGCTCCGACAGCCTCAGCGCCGTCGTGGTGCAGCTCAGCATCACCGAAGACTGCTGCAGTTTCTGCGAGCCCCCGCCTCCGCCGCCCAGCCCCATCCCGGGCGCCCAGTCCGCCGGGCATCCTTACTCGTCGAGCGGCGAGGGCGGGATCCCGCTGCCGCCCGCCTCCTCCGGAACCGCGAGCGAACTGAGCAGCGAGCTCAGCACGTCCGAGATGAGCAGCGAGGTGGGGTCCACGGCGTCCTCCGAGGAGCCGCCGCCTCAGACCGACCCCAACACCCAAGGCCGATCCGGCAAACGGAGACCCGCCCGCGGCGGGGGGAGCTTCCAGAGACAGTTCTCCGGAGCGCTGTCCGACAACGGGCTGGACAGCGAGGA
This sequence comes from Garcialebias charrua, assembly GCA_038048925.1. Classification (NCBI taxonomy): domain Eukaryota; kingdom Metazoa; phylum Chordata; class Actinopteri; order Cyprinodontiformes; family Rivulidae; genus Garcialebias; species Garcialebias charrua. The sequence continues at coordinate 2,469 of JBBPBX010063035.1, forward strand.
CGAGGAGCCCATCGCCGGCGTGTTCTCCAACGGCAGCCGCGTGGAGGTGGAGGCCGACGTCCACTGTCTGCTCCGCCACGACTGCGCTCACTCGCACGCCACGAGCAAACCCACCCGCTCCACGTCCAGCGCCGAGCTTTCACCCGCCTCCCCCGCCCACCCCTCCTCCCCCAGCCCCGGCGGGGACGCCTGGTCGGGGACTCTGGGCCGCAGGGCTCGAGCCAACGGGTCCGTCGCCTGCCAGGGCCGGAGCCAGGACGTCATCGAAGAGGCCGGGGACGCCCCCGTCAGGAAGCAGGGGGGCTACTTCAACGCCCCCGCCCAGCCGGACCCCGACGACCAGCTGATCATCCCGCCGGAGCTGGAGGAGGAGGTGCGTCAGATCATCCAGCAGCAGCAGGAGCAGCTTCAGACGCACAGCCATCAAACGCACAACTACCAGAGACCGGCCGATTACTTCATCACGCCGCTTTAACAGCAGCGCCGCCCCGATCCGGGCCCAGCACAAACTCCGGTCCTGGTTTTGTGTTCCACCTTTTCTACGGATAAATCCCCTTTTTTCTAACGCCTTTGATCAAATCTCCACACGTAGTTGCTTTTTACCATATCTATGATATGAAGACGCACTTGGTTAGTTTCACCTCAGCTAACGGTACTTTGAGATTTGTTTCCTGTCGCAGCTGACGGCCGTACAGTGGGCGGAGTTAGAGACTGTTTAACTAACTCCTAGGAGTTTCATACTTAAAGTGAGTTAGTCACTGAGGCTTACTAATGTTCTCTGAGAGAAAAGATGATTTATTTCCCAAGGCTGATTGTTTTAGTTTATTTTCTTCTTTCCGGGTGCGTCGAGTCCACATCAGAGTTACTAACGGCTCCGTGGTTTAAATATTTTTTTTCTCTGAAAAGCGTTAAGACGTGTCGAGAACAGAAAACTGCACCAGAGAGCTACTTTTGCAAAACAATAAAGTTTTCAGATAAACTCTAATCTGTTGCTTTAGACTTCTTGACGAGCGAAAATGACTTCAAACAAGTTTTTATTTTTATTTTTGGTCCCTCTGCAGCTTTAACCAAAATTATGATGGAAATTATAAAAAATTACAACCACAATAGGAGACTAGAAATAAAAAAGTGATTAAAAAAAAACAATAAATGAGTTAATTTTTTTAATAAATCGCAAGAGTTGAAGAGCTGTGTCTGCCTTTGAGAGGAAACCGGTTTAAACAACAAACTGGCCCAAGTGGAATACTTTTGATTTTTTACAAATACAATATATAAAAGTTAATAAAAGTTTGATCTTTGTCTTTGTTCCAAGATGAAAAACAAAGATCCAATCTCATCATTTCATTACACATTTTTCATATGTAGTATTTGTACACAACTGACAAAAGATTATAATCCACTAAGTCATGGAACTTCAATAACTTCAGTTGATGAAATAATGTGCTTGATGGGTGACAGTAATGTTTTCTATTGATTATTCTTATAGCTCTTTTCTGTAGCATAAAAATAGGCTCCGTAAATGTTTTACATGCTTTACCCCAAATATCAATACAATAAATTAAGTGTGGAACAATAATTGTATTATACAACAAATACAGAGCTTTATCATTTAACAAGTTCCTGACTTTGTATAATACAGGTCCTAAAAAAAAAATTGCATATTGTGATAAAGGTAATTATTTTCCATAATGTAATGATAAAAATGAAACTTTCATATATTTTAGATTCATTGCACACCAACTGAAATATTTCAGGTCTTTTATTGTTTTAATACTGATTATTTTGGCATACAGTTCGTGAAAACCCAAAATTCCTATCTAAAAAAATTAGCATATCATGAAAAGGTTATCTAAACGAGCTATTAACCTAATCATCTGAATCAACGAATTAACTAAACACCTGCAAAAGATTCCTGAGGCTTTTAAAAACTCCCAGCCTGGTTCATTACTCAAAACCGCAATCATGGGTAAGACTGCCGACCTGACTGTCCAGAAGGCCATCATTGACACCCTCAAGCAAGAGGGTAAGACACAGAAAGAAATTTCTGAACGAATAGGCTGTTCCCAGAGTGCTGTATCAAGGCACCTCAGTGGGAAGTCTGTGGGAAGGGAAAAGTGTGGCAGAAAACGCTGCACAACGAGAAGAGGTGACCGGACCCTGAGGAAGATTGTGGAGAAGGGCCGATTCCAGAGCCACCGTGCACAGGCGTGTGCAGGAAATGGGCTACAGGTGCCGCATTCCCCAGGTCAAGCCACTTTTGAACCAGAAACAGCGGCAGAAGCGCCTGACCTGGGCTACAGAGAAGCAGCACTGGACTGTTGCTCAGTGGTCCAAAGTACTTTTTTCGGATGAAAGCAAAGTTTGCATGTCATTCAGAAATCAAGGTGCCAGAGTCTGGAGGAAGACTGGGGAGAAGGAAATGCAAGAAGTCCAGTGTCAAGTACCCACAGTCAGTGATGGTCTGGGGTGCCATGTCAGCTGCTGGTGTTGGTCCACTGTTTTATCAAGGGCAGAGTCAATGCAGCTAGCTATCAGTTTGGAGCACTTCATGCTTCCATCTGCTGAAAAGCTTTGCTCACAGTGCCAAAACCACTGGTCAATGGTTTACTGACCATGGTATTACTGTGCTCAATTCGCCTGCCAACTCTCCTGACCTGAACCCAACACTCTGGATGAGCTTAAAGGTGGGGTGACATCATGTTTGAACTTTTCATAAAATGTCTCAACATATATATTTTTTATCATTCAACTATGTTCGTTGTTGCAAAAAAAATGATAATTTAATGAAAATTCGTTTAAAAAGTGAGTTTAAAATTTGCGCCATGTTTCTTCACGGGACATCCGGGTACGGCCGCTTGCTGATTTTTGTGACGTCAGCGCAGGAATGTCTCCTAGAACGCCCCTTTACATAACAGCGCGAGCAGGTCGCCGGTTCAAATCCCGGCCGAGGGCCTTTCTGGGTGGAGTTTGCGTGTTCTCTCCGTGCATGCATGGGTTTCCTCCCACAGACCAAAAACATGCATGCATGTTAGACTGACTGGTAAGTAAATTGTCCCTGTGATGGACTGGAGACATGTCCAGGGTGTCCCCCACCTGAGTGACTGCTGGATATGGGCACCAGTGAGTCCTGCGACCCAAAAGGAAGTGGGTAAAGATGGATGGACGAGAAGTTTTAGTCCTGACAAGCCAAGGCCTTGTTTAACTTTGACCTTGATTTGTGACCTTGGGATAATGAAGTGTACTCAACAACACTCAATCTAGTAAAAACACAACATTCACTCTGGCAACTGTGCAGTCCTGTTTGTTTGCACGTGACGTGTGCTGCTGTGGGAGGGGCTTACCGGGAGTCCTCACTACGGTTTCTCTTCAAGTAGAAAACGTCTGCACAAGAGAACGCGTCACGAGTGACAGATGTCTTCACGTCGTAAGATGGCGTTCAAGCACAAAATGAATTTTAAAATTTAATCAGAAATTTTTAATAGATTTATTCAAAAAAATTTACATGAGAGCAAACTTTAGTAAAAATACAAGTTAAAAAAACAGTCACCAAGTAGAGCTGAATATTATATACAGATTCTTAATAAGAAGCTCTAAATATAATTGATTTAGTGATTAGATACAAGTTAAACTTATTTACTGTGTTTTTTTACATCATGGAGCTTCTACAGAAAATTAATCACCAGTTCTGGTTCAGATAAATCAAAAATAGGTCAAGTTAAAAATATCTCCGTGTCGGAGGATTAAAACAAAGATTAAGACTTTTTTTTTTTTTTTGGCACAAAAAGGCTCATTTATGACAGTCTGAAGTCAAATTAGATTAAATATGTTTTTTGTCTTTGCCCCCTGTAAGAAACTTCTCTGTGTTTTGTAAACACCAGGAGTTCAGTAGTCTCTGGCAGTGCTCCTGCTCCTGCAGCACCACCACTGAGGTGTCGGACCTCAGCCCCTCACACTGAGGAGGTGTCGGACCTCAGTGGGGCTCTCTGAACGTCGCTCGGGGTCGGCTGCTTCTCCATCCTCCTCTTCCTCTCCTGCAGGTAGCGCTCCACGCCCCGGATGGTCTGAAACGTGAGCACGGCGCCGGCGGTGTAGAGGATGGCGGTGATGAGCCCGAACAGCGCCACGCCGGCGTCGGCGCCACTCACGTCGCAGTTCATCCAGGTGTAGCCGTTCCTCGAGTACAGCAGCCTGCGCCGCGCGCACACGTCCGTGGCGTTGACCTTGATGACGAAGTGCAGGTAGAGGCCGACGGCGATCACGTAGGCGGGGGCGCCCACCGCCTGACACGTCAGCTGCCCCACCAGCAGCCTCCGAGACATCAGGTGCGGGGGTTTGTTCCCGGCGACGACGAACAGCAGCGAGACGACGCCGAACACCAGGCTGAAGGCGACGCCGCCGTACACGCCCGGCGCCCTCATCTGGCTGTACTGCATGTCCAGGTCCCGGGCCTCCTGCAGCTCGGTGCCCTGCAGGTTGAAGTTGGTGTTGATGTCGAAGGTGCCCACGCCGCCCATGGCGGACAGGCCCGACACGACCATCTGAGCGGCGACCACGCAGATCAGGACCAGGGTGTTGGTCAGGACGGCGCAGATCAGAACGATGCCTGTCGGAACAAGAAACGGCTGCGTTTATACTACTGATTACACGTATCACTATACTGTTTACATGTATCACTATACAGTACTGTTTACATGTTTCACTATACTGTTTACACGTCTCACTATACTGTTTACACGTCTCACTACTGTATACTGTTTACATGTTTCACTATACTGTTTACATGTATCACTATACTGTTTACATGTTTCACTATACTGTTTACATGTATCACTATACTGTTTACATGTTTCACTATACTGTTTACATGTATCACTATACTGTTTACATGTTTCACTATACTGTTTACATGTTTCACTATACTGTTTACATGTATCACTATACTGTTTACATGTTTCACTATACTGTTTACATGTACCACTATACTGTTTACATGTACCACCATACTGTTTACATGTACCACCATACTGTTTACATGTACCACCACCATACTGTTTACATGTACCACCACCATACTGTTTACATGTACCACCACCATACTGTTTACATGTACCACCACCATACTGTTTACATGTACCACCACCATACTGTTTACATGTACCACCACCATACTGTTTACATGTACCACCACCATACTGTTTACATGTACCACCACCATACTGTTTACATGTACCACCACCATACTGTTTACATGTACCACCACCATACTGTTTACATGTACCACCACCATACTGTTTACATGTACCACCACCATACTGTTTACATGTACTACCACCATACTGTTTACATGTACTACCACCATACTGTTTACATGTACCACCACCATACTGTTTACATGTACCACCACCATACTGTTTACATGTACCACCACCATACTGTTTACACGTACCACCACTATACTGTTTACACGTACCACCATACTGTTTACACGTACCACCATACTGTTTACACGTACCACCATACTGTTTACACGTATCACCATACTGTTTACACGTACCACCATACTGTTTACACGTATCACCATACTGTTTACACGTATCACCATACTGTTTACACGTATCACCATACTGTTTACACGTATCACCATACTATTTACACGTATCACCATACTGTTTACACGTATCACCATACTGTTTACACGTATCACTATACTGTTTACACGTATCACTATGTTTACACGTATCACTATGTTTACACGTATCACTATACTGTTAACACGTATCACTATACTGTTAACACGTATCACTATACAGTTAACACGTATCACTATACTGTTAACACGTATCACTATACAGTTAACACGTATCACTATACAGTTAACACGTATCACTATGTTTACACGTATCACTATACTGTTAACACGTATCACTATACTGTTTACACGTATCACTAGGTTTACACGTATCACTATACTGTTAACACGTATCACTATACTGTTAACACGTATCACTATACAGTTAACACGTATCACTATACTGTTTACACGTATCACTATACCGTTTACACGTATCACTATACCGTTTACACGTATCACTATACCGTTTACACGTATCACTATGTTTACACGTATCACTATGTTTACACGTATCACTATACTGTTTACACGTACCACTATACTGTTTACACGTACCACTATACTGTTTACACGTACCACTATACTATACGAATAGCAAACAACCATCAGGGTGCTAACGATCCATTGTTAGGCTGATGGTCCTCCTTGATCATGTGAGCAGCTGGTTTCAGGCTGTCATCAGCCAACTGGTTGTGTAACACTGTGAGAGGGTGCTATTTATAAGACTGAGCTGAACCCAGCACCTCAGACTGAGGAAGTCTTTCGGACGAAAGACGAAACGTTTCTACAATTTTTTGCTTTGTTTTGTTTTTTTGAATGTCCAGAGGACCAGACTTAGCTTTTTTAGATTTTTCTACCTGGATTATTGAGCATGCATCAGGGTACCACTATACTGTTTACACGTATCACTATACTGTTTACACGTATCACTATACTGTTTACACGTATCACTATACTGTTTACACGTATCACTATACTGTTTACACGTATCACTATACTGTTTACACGTATCACTATACTGTTTACACATGGGCGGCCGTGGCATAGTGGTAATGGCAGTCGTCCCCCGATCGGAAGGTTGGAGGTTCGAATCCCGGTTCCCCACATCATGTGTCGTTGTGTCCCTGGGCAAGACACTTAACCCCAAGTTGCTCCCGGTAGGACTGGAAGGCGCCTTGCATGGCAGTCGCCGCTACCGGTGTATGAATGTGTGGATGAATGGGTGGATGGTTGGTATTGTAAAGCGCTTTGGGGCTCCTCACAGGGGGCTGGAAAGCGCTATATAAATAAGCTCCATTTACCATTTACGTATCACTATACTGTTTACACGTACCACTATACTGTTTACACGTACCACTATACTGTTTACACGTATCACTAAACTGTTTACACGTATCACTAAACTGTTTACACGTATCACTAAACTGTTTACACGTATCACTAAACTGTTTACACGTATCACTAAACTGTTTACACGTACCACTAAACTGTTTACACGTACCACTAAACTGTTTACACGTACCACTAAACTGTTTACACGTACCACTAAACTGTTTACACGTACCACTAAACTGTTTACACGTACCACTAAACTGTTTACACGTACCACTAAACTGTTTACACGTACCACTAAACTGTTTACACGTACCACTATACTGTTTACACGTACCACTATACTGTTTACACGTACCACTATACTGTTTACACGTACCACTATACTGTTTACACGTACCACTATACTGTTTACACGTACCACTATACTGTTTACACGTACCACTATACTGTTTACACGTACCACTATACTGTTTACACGTACCACTATACTGTTTACACGTACCACTATACTGTTTACACGTACCACTATACTGTTTACACGTACCACTATACTGTTTACACGTACCACTATACTGTTTACACGCATCACTATACTGTTTACACGCATCACTATACTGTTTACACGTACCACTATACTGTTTACACGTACCACTATACTGTTTACACGTACCACTATACTGTTTACACGTACCACTATACCAGTGGTCCCCAAACTTTTTCCTGTGAGGGCCACATAACTTTTCCCTTCGCTGGTGGGGGGCCGGAGTCAGTTTTTAACAGGAAAAAGTGTGACGATTGCAGGAGTGCCTAAATCAGGGGTGCCCAACCTTTTTTGAACCAAGAGTTACTTTTGAAGTCGGCAGTTTGCCGAGAGCTACTCGTCCAGTCTCAGTATCAAAAAACAAAATTTTTCATCTCCCTACTCCTCACTTCTTTAAAGTAAATAAAACAGAACGTAATGTGTTGCTAGTTTTATTTAATTAAAGTATTTTATCAAAGTAAAATGACGCAATATTTGAAAAGCACACCATATTTTTTAAAGAAACGAATAAACAATGAACTGAACAATATAAAACTCCCTCATTTACACTAACTATTTACAAAAAGTGACTTACAAAGGTGCAGATTTACAAATCTCCAACAACTATTTCAAACCTCAATAAAACCTAAATATCAAAACTAGGCAGCTGCTCTGTGCAGCAGGATGGTGTCATCTGGTGCAAGCTGTATAAAATAAATGTGTCTCTACCTTAGTGGCACTTCTGACACTGAGAGGAGGAGGCGCGGGGCAGTATGAGGTGGTTGGGAGGCGCAGGCAGGTCTCCAGATGATCATCAGTCATTGTGGATCTGTTTTTGGACTTGATGATTTTCATGTGTGAAAAAGCAGACTCACACAGGTAGGTAGATCCAAAAAGTGCTGTTAAGTTCAAAGCACATCTTCGGATGTAAGGATACTTTTCTTCTGAGAGCAGACTCCAGAACTCTCCATCCACGCCAGGTGATACTCGAATTACAGATGAGGCAAATAGACTTTGAATTAGAATAAACAAAAAAATACTCCTCCTCCCACTCTGTGTGAAAATAATATTTATGTGAAAGGGAGACAATTCAACTTACTCCTTCATCTTTAAAAACTGTGTTAGGATATGCTAAGTACTTGGTGACCGTACAGTACTGTACATGTATTCATTTGTAAAAAAAAAAAAAAAATTTTTTTTTTTTTTTACTATTGTTCTGGGGGCCGGACCAAATGTGGGGGCGGGCCGGATGCGGCCCGCGGGCCGTAGTTTGG